>JZKD02S1673258.1:1352032-1367685 GCA_000966675.3 Picea glauca
AGGAGACTAGGAGGTATAATTACAACTAATGGCCTAAAGCCGACATAAATAAAATAACATTACTAATATAATATGCCCCAATTAAGGGGTAATGAGCCAATATTAGGGCTTCACAAAAAATGGGGGTGAATTCAACTTAAAAGAAGCAAGGTATTACATGGCGGGCCAGGACCAAGAAAATTCGGAGCAACAGTGGGAAAATATTTGGAAAATCCCCCAATGGCCAAAAATCAAAATGTTCAAATGGGTAGTTCTACATAACCGAATTCTAACTTGGGAAAATCTCAAGAAAAGGGGTTTCATAGGTCCCTCCCGCTGCCATCTCTGTCAAGTCAAGGAGCAAACAACAAACCACCTCCTCGATGAATACAGTTATACAGCAGATATCATGGATTATGTGGCAGGCATCTTCCGCCAATCCATTAGGATTCGGAGGAACATCAACGCAACTATCAACAACTAGAATGAGGGCTACAACGAAAATGAAATGGTGAACCTTTGCTGGAATCTAATGCCGAGGATGATCGATCATCTAGGCAATATGGAAAGAATGAAACCGACGCATCTTCAGAAATGAAAACATACCGGTAGAAAGGATAAAGCAGGCAATAGTCTCTCAAATAAGAGAAATGGTGTAGAGCCACAACTGCAATACGGAGAAAGCGCAACTCACAGACGAAGACTCTCGTATCCTAGATTTTTTCCATCTAAAAGAATGGCGCAACAACATACCTGTAGAGCGCAACCCGCAACTCCAGATAGGAGCCCGCAACTGGACTCCCCCTCCATCAGGGTTCCTCAAACTGAATTTTGACGGGGCGGCAAAAGGAAACCCAAGAGTGGCAGGGGCAGGTAGAGTGATCAGAGACAATGGTGGCAACATCATCCGATTGTACACTGGGAGCATGGGAAACTCAACCAACAACATGGTAGAATTTGGAGCCTTGGAACTGGGCCTTGAAATCCTGAGTTGCAAAAGGATGACAAACACCATCGTGGAAGGTGACTCCACCCTGGTTATCAACACGACGAAAAGACTCCAAAATGGCACCAAAGTGGGCAAGGTTTAGCGCCACTGGCGCCCCACACACTCCCTGCAAAAAATCCAGGAGCATCTGAGAATTTTGAATACAGTGGAGTTGCGTTGGGTGCGCAGGTCAGCGAATGCTCTAGCGGACAGGCTTGCCAACGAGGGGGTCGACAAGGAAGGCTCAAAACTAGATGATACCTAGAACAACATTCCAAACGGTCAACTCAGAACATCTTGGATGATTCAACCTTACAAGCTCAAAGGGAGGTATCATCCTGATCATCCCCCTTGAGGGCACTTGGGTTTCTCTACTTTGCTATCATTGATTTATCTTTTATAACAATAGATCTAGTGTTATTTGCATCTATATAGAAATTTATCTTTGTATTGGAGATCAAGTACAAGTATTCTCTTGCATGAAATTGGAGTTGCATGTGTAGGATCTTCGAAGACATGGATAATTCTTGGGGGCATATTTATAATTCTCATCTTCATCCCAAGTAGCTTCAACGCCCACAACAACAAATTCTAGTGAGTTCCTTCTATTTTTAGTTCCAACATTAGGGTTTTCAGCGCATTAAAGAAATTGCTGGTAAATTAATCCTAGTTGGTTAATTTGCTTTCCTTATATAATTTGCTTGTAAAATCTAATTAGAAACCTAAATAAGATACCATAATAATTTACAACCATAGATTAACATAATTAAAGTTTAAACCCTAATTAACCAAGTGGTCTTTGGTTTTCTCCTTCTTCATCTTAAAGTTTTGTTTCATGGCTTAATTCTAAAATTGAGTAATGACTCTACCCTCCTATTTTTTTTTTTTCTTTTTAGTAATGACTATGACCTTGCCTGGTCTTCCATTCTTACCTTTACAATATATGTGCAATATTACATATCCTATGTTACACAAATTCCACTTATCAACATTTATTTAATTTTTGTCATCATAATTATTTATTTAAAAAAAATACTATATAATTTTATAAAATTCAAATTATATATATTCTAATAAATTTTATAAATTTGTGTTTTTTGAAATATTAAAATTTATTAAAAAAATACTATATAATTTTATAAAATTCAAATTATATATATTCTAATAAATTTTATAAATTTGTGTTATTTGAAATATTAAACTAAGTAATAAATTTTTTCATCATAATTATTTATTTAAAAAAAATACTATATAATTTTATAAAATTCAAATTATATATATTCTAATAAATTTTATAATTTTTTTGTTATTTGAAACATTAAACTAAGTTACTTAAGGGAAAATCATGATAGTTAACATAAGTTTACACAAAATAAATTTGTTTAGACAAAATTGTGTCATCATGCTAAGCTCCACTCAAGAGAATATGACAATAAATTTGTATTATTTGAAACATTAAACTAAGTTACTTAAGGGAAATCATGATAGTTAACATAAATTTACACAAAATGAATGTGTTTTTACAAAATTGTGTCAACATGCTAAGCTCCACTCGAGAATATGAAAATGGTATACGCCAAATAGCATATTTGATAAAAAAAAATTTGAAGAAGATTCATTATCGAATGTTTATTGTGTTATGATTTTAAAGTTCTATGCTCTAATACCATTTAAAGTGTTTGATAATCATTTCAACTTTTAGTATTAAAATAATCTAGCAAACTCTAATGGTTCTAATGCTAAAGTCATAAGTTATCTAACCACACTTTTTTAGTTTAATTATGGTGATGAGTTTATAGGTGGCTCTGGAGAAATTTTCAAGCTAGGGTTTAACAGACGTGGTCTCAGCAACGACTAGCATGGTGACCAAAGGGGGAGAGAATGAAACCCCCTCCTACAAGTAGGTTGTGGTGGACAGAAGGAAAGGACCACAAGGGGGCGGTTTCAAAGAACTTATGGCAGACACTTCGGGTTTAGGTTCAGACAAGAATCAAGAGGGCAATCAAGAAAAAAGTAATCTCATGGGGGAAGAAGCCAGAGAAGCCCAGAACGATGTGCAAGCAACGGTGAAACCTAGTGGGGTACATGGGCGCAACCCATGTAAACCTAAAACAACACTGATACCCAAGGTTATACTGGAAGATCCCCAAACACAACTCTTCCGGGATCAGATGAAGATGCATGCACTGATCTGCAAGTTTATGGGCCTGTGGCCCACAGAAAAAACGTTGCGCAACTGGATAAAATACCATTGGAAGACAAGTGGAGAAGTGGAACTCCACCTTGGTTCGAAAGGATTCTTCACAACAGTCTTTATGAACCTGGAGGACAGGAATAAAGTCTTTGAGGGGGGGCATATTTCCATGCCTCAGTGGGGTTGTACATGCGTCCATGGAAGGAAAAATTCTCCCTAGAGAAGGAAACCTTTACAAATGTCTCGGTCTGGCAAAGGCTTTACCCCTTACCGCTAGACTATTGGTTTTTGTCCACCTTTGAAGCCATATGGAACAAGCTCGGAAAATATGTCAAGACATTGGAAGCTACTCTAAAAGGCAGGTATACATCCTACGCAAGGATCTGCATAGAGATGGATGTTTCGGGGGCGCTCCCAGAAGCCATAAGCCTGGAGTTTAGGGATGAAGAATGGATACAAAGCATAGACTATGAGCAGATCTCGATTCAATGCAGAAGATGTCATGAACATGGACACCTACTAAGAGAATGACCTCTAAATAAAAAACAAGAAGCGGAAAACACCAATCTACAACAAGATGAGGACGGTTTTGTGAAGCCAAATCACAAAAGCAGAGGAAACAAAAGAAAAGGCAAGGCCCCAACAGGAAGCAACTTGGAAGCCATGAATGGAACAGAAGGAAGAGGCAAGACCAACCAAGGGAAAGAAGGAGGAAAAGGAAAGATGAAAGCTAAGGAAGCGAGTGAACAAGCAACTCATGAGAACACATGAATTCCAAGCAACAAGGGAGAACATGGAGGTTGCGCAAGTCCTATGGAAGGTGGAAACGTAGATGCCAACACTCGAATGCAGGAAGGAGACGGAGATTCAGAGATGACACCAAGCAAGGTAGGAACAGAGGACCTAGATCTCAGAGACATTGTGGAAAGGGAAGGAATAGATCTACCGAACATACTGGAGCAATGGAAAAGGCAGGGAGTAGACAATGTGCCAGCGGAGCAACTTGACCACATTCAATATCTCTTCCTCCTAAGGGAGGAAGCGAAATCCAGATGGATCAAGCGCATGCATGGAGAGATAGGACACCTGGGAATCAAAACATGCGAGGGACAGCCACAACACTCACCCAAGAAGACACAGAGGAAGAAAGGCAGAAAATCAAATAGCGTCGCCCTACAAGAACTAGGAGCCCTGTTGATAAACTCAGGTAAGATTAAAAATATCTTCCCCAAATCCCCCCCACATGTTTAAATGAAGATTATAACGTGCAATATAAGAGGCCTAAACAACCCAAGAAAACAACGAATCTTTAAAAATAGATTGAGTAAGGAACAACCTGACCTATGTTTCATTCAAGAGACAAAATGCACTTTAGACAAAATGGAAACAATCAGTAAAAAATACTGGAGTAAGTACAAGATGTTGGCTATCGAAAGCCAACATATGGCGGGAGGCATCCTCGCCCTGTGGAACCCACATTCGGTGAACCTAATTGCAACGGAAGCCATGAGACATATACTTTTTGTCAACATACAAATTATAGGGAACACAAAGGAAATTCTATGCACTAATGTGTATGGACCCCAGGTGATGGAGGAAAAAAGGAGACTGCTCCTTGACCTAGAGAATCTAAAGGATCGTACCCGCAACCTCCATTGGATCCTGGCAGGGGATTTTAACATCATCACTACACTCGCTGAGAAGAAAGGGGGCACCAGGAAATTGGACAGAGATGCAGAGGAATTCTCAGCTTTCATAGACACAATGGAGCTTGTGGACATCAAGACCAACAATGGTCAGTTCACCCGGAACAACAAACATTTAGGTCACCACCAAGTAGCCACAAGGTTAGACAAATTCTTGGTGTCGGATTTTCTAGGGACTAACTTTGGACTGTAGTATCCTTTCTTGGGGGGGATCAAACCACTGGCCAGTTCAACTGGAAGCAAATTTTCAAACCACACCGAAGAACAAACCATTTAGATTTGAGAAATTCTAGATCAACCATCCCACCTTCAAGGAGAACATTAATCAATGGTGGCGGGAGGAACTACCAGACCAAGGGACAAGGATGTTCAAACTTTACAAAAAACTCAATTACATCAAACAAAAACTCAAGGAGTGGAACAGGGAAGTCTTTGGAAACATAAACCAAGGGAAAAAGAGTATCGAGGAAAGAATGAGGAAGCTACATGAACTGTGCATCGAAGAGGGATACACAAAGGATTGGAAAAAATATGAGGTCCAAATGACCCAGGAATGGGAAGCAAGATGCTAGCAGGAAGAAACCATGTGGCGCCAAAAGTCCAGAATAAGGTGGATAAAGGAAGGGGAGAGGAATACCAAGTTTTTTTATAGAAAAACTATTGCAAGAAGGTCCCATAATAAAATCTTGAAGATTAGGGATCGGGACGAGATTGAAAGAGAATCCCACCTGGAAATTGAGAATACAATAGTCAACCACTTCCAGGGGATAGCCCAGGAACCCAACCAAGATAGATCCAATGCCATACAAAGAATAATGTAGCATATCCCCAAGCTAGTCTCAGAGGATCAAAATTATGGCCTAAGAAAACACATCACAAACGAATAAATTGACCAAGCAGTCCAGGAGATGCCCAATGGAAAGGCCCCAGGCCCGGATGGCTTCATAGTGAAATTCTTCAAATCCTACTGGGAAGTGGTTAAGCATGATATTTACGGGGTGGTGGAGGACTCAAGGCTGGCGACATCCATCTTGAAAGATTTAAACACCACAATGATCACTCTAATTCCGAAATAAAATGAAGCTAGGACCCCAGACCACTACAAGCCTATAGCTTTATGCAATTTAGTCTACAAGATAATCTCCAAAGTCATAGCCAATAGACTGAAGCCACTCCTTCCCACACTGATTTCACAGGAACAGGTGGGCTTTGTGGAAGGAAGACAAATCCGGGACAATATCATCCACACCCATGAGATCATTCACACGCTGAAAATTCAAAGGAGAGGGGGGATGATAATCCAACTTGATCTGGCGAAGGCTTATGACAAAATAAGATGGCACTACATGGCTAAGACGTTGGAATCTTTTGGGCTCGAACAACATTGGATCAACTGGATAGTCACTCTAGTCTCAACGACAAGCTACTTGCTACTAATCAACGGAGCCACAGGAAACCCCTTCTGTCCATCCAAAGGCATAAGACAAGGGGATCCGTTGTCCCCCTTCATGTTCATTCTAATGATGGAAGGGCTAAGCATAAGCATAAAAAGCGCAACTGCAACTGGTGAAATAAAGGGCATTAAACCTTTTGAAAATTGTCTAACCTCCACACACCAATAGTTGGTTGATGATACCCTACTCCATGGCACACCCACGGTAAAGGAAGCAAAAGCTTTTAAAAGAATATTAGAAGACTTCGGGGAAGCTCGGGGGCGGAAATCAACCACTCCAAATCCATGATATATTTATTCAACACTAATCCAAGTATTCAACGAAACTTGGCCAACATTTTGGGATTTGAATGTAAAACTCTCCCAACGAAATACTTGGGAATCCCCCTGACAGACAGAGCCTGGAAAAATGCTACATGTGAAGGAGTTATCAGCAGACTGCAGGAGAGGGTAAACAACTGGACATACAGAGCCCTAAACCTGGTTGGAAGGCTTGTCCTCACCAAAACGGTTCTACAAGCAATTCTGGTGTATATGATGTCAGTGTTTCCAGCCCCCAAAGGAATCCTACAAAAGATAAGAGCCATCTAACGATACTTCCTATGGCGAGGCACAAAAAATAAAAAGAAATGGGCCCTGGTGGCCTGGGATAAGATTTGCAGACCAAAAAGCAAAGGCGGCTGGGGGTTACAAGACCCAAAGGTAACCAACGAAGCCTATGGGGCAAAGCTCTAGTGGAGATGGGTAAAAGACAAATCGGTGCCGTGGGTAAACTTCTCGAAGGCCAAGTATGCCCTGAATATCCGCGATCAAGAGCGAATTCAGTTCATGGTCACAAGGGAGGGATCAACCATCTGGAATCTCGCCTGGCGCAACAAGAACTGGATCTAGACACACAGCTTCTGGGAAATCAGAAATGGTAGAACAACAAGGTTTTGGGAGGATGCATGGCAACAGGAACCCAGAATGGAAAATCCGGACAGGGAAGGAAATGATTGGGCAAGGTAAAACAAAAATCCATTACTACTGGAAGCAATGGGATGGCAACGCCAAATGGAGGATCTAGGACAAACTTATTCCACAAAATAGAGCCCGGATCGAAACAATAACGAAAGAGGTGGAGGAGGAATTGGGGAAAAGGAAAATTGAGGTCTCGGAAGAAGAGGACCAATTGAGGCGGGGTAGGAAAAATGGGGGTGAATTCAACTTAAAAGAAGCAAGGTATTACATCGCGGGCCAGGACCAAGAAAATTCGGAGCAACAGTGGGAAAAGATTTGGAAAAGCCCCCAATGGCCAAAAATCAAAATGTTCAAATGGGTAGCTCTACATAACCGAATTCTAACTCGGGAAAATCTCAGGAAAAGGGGTTTCATAGGTCCCTCTCGCTGCCATCTCTGTCAAGTCAAGGAGTAAACAACAAACCACCTCCTTGATGAATGCAGTTATACAACATATATCATGGATTGTGTGGCAGGCCTCTTCCGCCAATCCAATAGGATTCGGAGGAACATCAATGCAACTATCAACAACTGGAATGAGAGCTACAACGAAAATGAAATGGTGAACCTTTGTTGGAATCTAACGCTGAGGATGATCGATCATCTGGGCAATATGGAAAGAACGGAATCGACGCATCTTTAGAAATGAAAACATACCGGTAGAAAGAATAAAGAAGACAATAGTCTCTCAAATAAGAGAAACGATGTAGAGCCGCAATTGCAATACGGAGAAAGCGCAACTCACAGACGAAGACTCTCGTATCCTAGATTTTTTCCATCTAAAAGAATGGCGCAACAACATACCTGCAGGGCGCAACCCGCAACTCCAGATAAGAGCCCGCAACTGGACTCCCCCTCCATCAGGGTTCCTCAAACTGAATTTTGACGGGGCGACAAAAGGAAACCCAAGAGTGGCAGGGGCAGGTAGAGTGATCAGAGACAGTGGTGGCAACATCATCCGACTGTACGCTGGGAGCATGGGAAACTCAACCAACAACATGGCGGAATTTGGAGCCTTGGAACTGGGCCTTGAAATCGCGAGTCACAAAAGGATGACAAACACCATCGTGGAAGGTGACTCCACCCTGGTTATCAACATGACGAAAAGACTCCAAAATGGCACCAGAGTGGGCAAGGTTTAGCGCCACTGGCGCCCACACACTCCCTGCAAAAAATCCAGGAGCATCTGAGAATTTTGAATACAGTGGAGTTGCGTTGGGTGCGCAGGTCAGCGAATGCTCTAGCGGACAAGCTTGCCAACGAGGGGGTCGACAAGGAAGGCCCGAAACTAGATGATACCTGGATCAACATTCCAAACGAGCAACTCAGAACAAACTGCAACCACCTTGCAACAAAGATCTTGAAGGCAGTTTAAGCATGGAAGTTCACATCGAGGAGGACATCGCAAGACCCCTTGGAAGGTACGCGGACCCCAGGCCGAATAGGAGTGCCTAACACTCTGCCACCAATTATCATGCAAGATCACAATACGCAGCAGATGGAAGACCGGAAGCAAGGCCAGTACGCCAGTAAGAGGTGTGGGGAAAGCACGAGTGAAATTCAAGGTAGCAATTCGCATGCAACGAATGATGTAAGGCAAGAGGGGTTGATGATAACCAGGATCGATCCACCAGGCCAAGTATAGGTATGGAGAGCAGCACAGTCGGATCACAAGCGAACTCGACAATACCAGTGATAAGATGCTCAACCAGTGAACTCGACAATACCCATGTCCAATTAGAAAGAAAGATATAATTTGGCGTGATTCTGACCAAATATTTCCAAATCAAAAGGACAATATGCTCACCGCGTGAAGTTGCTAAAATGTTCAAATCGAGAAACAACATAATACACTATAGCAGGGAAAAGTACAACATGCCCACCACGTGAATCCGACAAAATGTCCAGCAATACAAAGCAATATAGAATATGGACATTGAAAGGGATGCATGCATCGAAAAGAGCAATATGCTCAACCCGTGAATCAATAGAAATTGGAAGGGATGCATGCATAAAAAAGGGCAATATACTCAACCCGTGAATCTGACAAGCCAGACAAAGCAATATAGAATATGGAACTTGGAAGGGATGCATGCATGCATCGAAAAGGGCAATATGCTCAACCCGTGAATCTGACAATACCCATGTCCAACTGGAAAGTAGATATAATTTTGTGTGAATCCAACAAAATATTTCCAACTCGAAAGCAAATGGATTTTGGAAAGCATGTAATCATGGCGAAGGATACAATGTTCATGGTTGGAATTTCAAAATGAAATCGTCTATGTTAGTACATTTACGACATTCACTACATTCAATGTCTTAGAAGATAGAAACTAGAATCTGATGGGATACTCCCTCTAATGTAGTTTGTTGCCTAGTGAAATCCTATTACCCAGTTTGTGGAGGTCAACATTATCACTTAACACAACTGAATTCTTTATAATACTATTAGACTTAAACCTCTTATTATTTTGGTTGATGATTCTTGAATATTTGATTTAAAAAGATGATATATTCTTGTGAATTGGTAGGCACTACCTCACTGTGATATGTGAAGCCTCGAAAATTACCCCACCACAAAGGCAAAATTAAGGAAATATTACAAATTCCTAGCAAATTATGTTAGGTTGACATGAATTTATATCTATGACATGCAAGTCCAAAAGAACACTAGAATGAAATAATTCTAGCATGGAATCTATAGGCATTGGCTTTCATTGAGGAGCATTAATGTCCACTCTAATACTACAATGTACTTGATATACACACACTAAATAGTTCCTAACCTAGAACTAATTTAGGTCAAGATTCACATTTTTTGCATTATCTATAGGAAGAGAATATATTATATTGTATTCCCTAGATCCAGATTATTTTGAGAATGACATGAAGGTGGAAATATAACATAGATATAACAAGGAAATACAAAGTAATACAGTAAAACTCAGATTCTATTAATGATTGTCTGGAATACAAAAGATTGTAAAATGCAAAGCACATAAGCTAGCTAGAATGGTGGTAGCTTATCTATGAAGAGAGAGATGTGTCAACTATGCTCATTCACAAGAATCTGATTACAATGAGGCTCCAAAGGAATTTTTAACATAAAGCAAAAATGAGAAAACCCTAAACATCCAAAACACTAACCTCGGAAGATAAAATGCCAAAAGGTTTGTGGGCCCCGATGGGGGTAATTGATGCGTCAACTTCCCAAGGGCGTAACTTTTACATACAGTATCCATTTGGGGCATTCGATACACTACATATAGGCCTTTGACACCTATTGCGCACTACCACGTCAAAAAAACGTCATTTAGGGCCTCAAAATGACCCCAAAAGTTTGGGACCCGAAAAAATGTAGAAAAATTGCCAAGATGGAAACTGCATTTTGAGCTAGTGGAGTAGGTGGGTGGCCACCAATGTCCATCTGAATCAATTCTCCCCTCTTAGGAAGCAATGGTATCCATTGCATCAAGTTCCTCCATCAGATGGGCAAATTTCTGCTGAATTTGACTCCTGGTGAGTCACTTGCCTTGATGAAGAAATTGCCCTGCTTTGACAACTCGATAAAGTTGGATGTTCTGCTTGAGGATTCCCTTCATATTGGTTTCCATGATCTGATCAATTGTCTCATATTCAATGCAGTCAGGATTGAGTTATGTAGGGTCCAAGTGCTTAGACGCATCCAAAGTGTCCATGAGAGGTGGAAAATGTGGTTGAAGAAGTTCCACATTAAATACTGAGTAAGATTTAAGTTAAGAAAATACAAAGATTATCCCACTAGAATGTTCAAGACACCTTACAGGTTTGTTTTATCCCTTATGCGCATGATTTATGGAGAAGCACATGTCTCAAAATTCAAAGAATCTTAGGTCCCTTTGCTACACACAATCACAACCACTAGTCACATTTTCAACTGGAATGCTATCATGTTTATTAGTCTCGATGAGACCATATCAGTAGAAAAATGAATAGTTCTACGTAAATATCCAATGATCTGTAAACTGTAGTGGATATTCCATTGAAACGGTTCATCACAATAGATCTGATAAATAAAACTGAAATCTATACTATGAAGTTTAAATTCTTTTAGATTCAAGAATCTTTAGCTATTGATTTTATGCTTATTCATGCAATTGATAAAATTGGAAAAATAGAGAACAATAAAACACAATCACACACCATCCAAAAAATACCACAAATGTTTTCTCTAGGAAACCCTTATGGGAGAAACCCAACTAAAAGATGAGGTTGCTCTGCTATCTTTTGTCCGGTATGGAAATAATGCAACTACAAAGGAGACGACAATCTCTATGGAGTTACCTCGTAACTATGGTCGTAACTATGGTCCATTGGGATTCTATAGAACATTAACCCCCTCTTTTATTCTCTCCAATTTCCCACTCCTTGTTGTTCTTCTTTGTTATGGAACAAAATACAATAACATAGAATGGAACCCCTTCTCCTCCTAGCAACCCAATATTTAACATAGCCCGATAACCATCTAGGGGTAGGGTTTTGACTTCCTCAACCCTCAATTGTGATCAAGTTTAGGACCTTCTAGAATATTTTTTAAATTACATGTGTGGCTAGCCCCATATGCATGAGTAATGGGGGATGACATGGCATTCTTAGTTCCTTTGTCTTCAACAAGGATACAAAGAGAATTATCAAACAATCTATTAATAAACTTCCCATTCCAGGTATTCCAACACTTGAAGTAACTAGAGAGATGCATATGGTACAAAAAATATGGACAATTCGATAGATTTTTCCTTTGTAGGTGTGGCATTTACTCAAGATTCTAAGAAAAATATCAAGGACATGGTCAAAGAAATTGAATAATACAAAGCCAAAGTAGAAGCCCTATAAGAAGAGGTGAAACACTATAGATGAGACAAAACCAACATCCTTGACTTCATAGCAATATCCACAAAAGCACAAGATGGTTTAAAAAACACTGTAAAGAAATTGTATATCAACCTGAAATATTTGCAGGATCCATCCACTCAACTATTAGCAATGGAAGAAAAGGTCAAGGAAAAAAATGCAAAGTTACAAGGAGTCAATATAAGCATGGATAATTTAAATAAATGACCAAAAGAAAATCCAGATGCCTCAAAACAACTTCCTGGGATAGATGGAAAGGAAAACAAGTTAAACTATGCAACCCTCTGAACATTCCAAAAAATAAGGAAGGATCTCGAAAATAATATATCAAATTCTGTTGTCCACTACAAACAAATCCACATAGTAGTAGAAAGGATAATTGTGAAATGCAAGTTGCCCAAGAATTGAGATTTGGGCCAAGCAATGCCAACTGAAGAATTTGTTGTAGAACTTGCATTCCATAATAATCTCTATGTCGATGGATCAACAAGTTACACAAGCTATGCTCAAGGAACACATTGCCATACCCTCTAAAGATAATAATTTACTTAATTCTTTCTTAGTAACATTAAAAAATGGCATGGAAACCTTGTCCCAAGATGCAACCATGTATGAGGTTACATTAGAAGAGATACTCTTAAAAATAGTAATTAGGATTATCACATATCATGATGTATGGATTTCATATTTCAAGGACAAAGTTGAGGGACATGCTTAACATTTTTCTTAAATTGTAATGTATAATGTACAAAATAGAAAAAGAAAAATTAGGAAAGTACAAGAGTTGTAACTGCCAATGAGAAGCAAAGAACTGACAAGAAATAGTTGCAACTCATTGGCTATATATTCACAAGAGCACCATTTCAATGAGGGATCCTCCTTTTTTGTAATTTTTTACAACTATTTTTGAGATTTTAATGAGAAGAAGTGTTCATGGCCATTTTAGAGGAAAAACAATCTATAGTATGTAATGTGCATGTTGCGAACTACTTTAAGCTTATGTATTGTCATTCTCATTGCTATAAGGATATATTAGTCATTTGATAAAATGTTGTTCTATGAATTTTATAGCCTTGCATATCACTAATTTTATGATAGTATTGTTGTGAATTGATGAATGGATGGTTGTGAGTTATATTGTTGTTTCATACTAATATGTACATTTCTATTGTTCGTATATTATTAATTTTTACTTTTTTTAATAGTTCATAGTTTTAGAATGCAAACAAGAGTTAGTAGTTTAACCATCTGATCATTTAGTTAGTTTTCTTCTAGCTAGGATAGGTAAGTAGTTATGCTTTCAACATTAGGATAGTTCATTTTTCACATTGCATTATGCATACCAACCACCCATATGCATTAATTTCCAATGATCATAGGCAGGCCAAAATATGGATGGATCTCCTATACAAAAATGTTTATGGTCTAATTTGAACTTTATACCAGATACATTGCCTACAAACACATTCCCTGAGAACCTGGCATATGATACAGCTGAGCATGCATGCTAGTTTCTTCTTTGTCTCTTGACTTTCCATTTGTCTAAAATTATGTTATGCTACATGTTCTCTTGGCATGGCTTGTAAATTTTACTTCACCTCTAGTTTGTACCCAAGATTCAACTCAAGTATGAAATGGTAGATATTCAATATCGTTTAACTAAACACAATTGAAACTTTGAAAGTATAAAGAATAAGAACATTACTCCATGTAGACTAAAGTGATTAAATCTAAATTTTCTTGAATAATAGGCCATTGAACAAGGTTTTCAACTTTAATAGAAACCCTCACATAAAGGCTAAGCTATGGAAATAATTGTAATTTCTGGTTTGGATAAACAAAAGAAGAAAATTGTCTAGATGCATTAGGTTAAGTTGTGATCATATTTGTTAATTTTCAAATGATGGAAGGTTGTGTGCTATGATTAAAACTTAGATCCCTAGAATAATCATTCCAAGTTTTATTTCCTTTATTAGAATCAGTCTCGACTAGGAAATCGGATAGTTTATTTAGGTCTTTACCAACTAGATTGTTTTCATAACAACTAAAATATTTGGGTAGCATATCATTGACATTCACCTGATCAATCGAATAAGCATTCATTGTAGGAATATGAGAAGTTGCAAAAGTACCTACAAATTTCTCTCATACTTATTTACAACAATAAGTTTATAGAATCACATGACACTACAAACTATCTACATAAGTCATTAATTGATTTCTACTTGGTATCAGGATCAAGGCTCCTTGTCTATGAACTCCTAGATTTGATGAATTTATTTGAACAAAACTTTCAAATCTACTTCCGGTCTAGCCAAATATTCTATTTTGGCTAGAGCCATATTTTAAGTAACTAGAAGATGATATTTATATTCTTGCAATATGGTTTCTAGTGTTTTTTAAAGACAAATACATACATTGATATGGTCTTGTAGATAATGATGATTGTCTAGCATATGTGTTGATATTAAATGGAACAAATATAAATTCCACTATAACAATTTGATTTCTTATACTAATTGGAAATGAAGGGCGATGTGTTGCTAATGAGAATATGATAATATTGCATTATAAACTCTTGTAGAAATGCTAAGCTATGGGAATAATTGTAATTCCTAGTTTGGAGCAACACAAGAAGATATCTGTGATATTTAAATATTTGTAGAATAATCCACCATAAAGAAAAAATGTACAAAAGTTTAACAAACACAAAATGCCTTGACTCCAAAGGAGTTTCTAAATTCAGCTTTGAATTAATTATCTGCTACAATCCTTAATAAATTGCTCCAGAGGCCAATGAGACTTTACTAGAGATCAATCTATATATCTATAATAAAAAATTATCCCATAAAACAATATAAAGCATAATTTCATATAAAGAAAAAATATAAAAGATAAAAAAATCTACAAGTTGCTATGATTTTGGTTGACTAGATGGATCGATTAAAACATGCTTAGTATCATTGCTATCCCACTGATCAAACAACTCCTCACATAGGATAGTATGTGGGAACACATGCTCATCCATAAGCAAACTCAAAGTTTCCTTTCTATTTCTAAATCGTTGAGTGTATCTTTCTATCTTTGGAACAAACTACTTCAGTCAATCTGCTCTCTTAACTTTAGTAATAAGATATTTCTATTGTAATACTGAGAAGGGGGGGTGAATTAGTATGAATTTTTTTTACCACTTTCAATCTCAATATATAAACTTCAACTTTATCAATAGTATATCATTTATGATTGCATTCAATATATCATGAGCATATAACCATAAGTAGTATCATCACATCAAATAACCATGTGCACAGTACATCGGGATTTATGTGGAAACCCAAATGGGAGAAAACCACATAATGATTTCTTATATATATATATATATATATATATATATATATATATATATATATATATATATATATATATATATATATATATATA
>JZKD02S1673258.1:1367735-1453023 GCA_000966675.3 Picea glauca
TATATATATATATATATATATATATATATATATATATATATATATATATATATATATATATATATATATATATATATATATATATATATATATATATATATATATATAAAAAATACATATATAAGAAGCACCAAATTCCCAATTCTCCATCACAAACGGGAAGGAGGCACCAACCTGAAAGAAGCTCCAACTCCCTTAATTCTCCAACACCAACCGAAAGGAGGATACGACCCTCTGATTTACAAGCTCTAACTTGAAGGAAGATCCAACTCCCTCTGTTCTCTAGCTCCAAATAGAAGGAGACTACGACCCTCTAATTTACAGGCTCCAACCTAAAGGAAGCTCCAACTCCCTGAGTTCTCCAACACCAACTGGAAGGAGGCTACAACCCCCTTTCCTTTCCCTGTCCTGTCGCCTTGAAATATAATTGTAGACTCACTATCACTACCACTGATCAACCTGTAACTGCAACTTAGACACACATACATGAAAAATCACAACGATAACATGCTCACCATGTTGTGAATTTGAAAATTTGTCCAACTTGGAAAGTAAGATATAATTTTGTGTGAATCCAACAAAATATTTACTTAGAAAGCAAACGGAATTTGGAAAGCATGTACTCATGGTGAAGGATACAATGCTCATGGTTGGAATTTCAAAATGAAACCGTCCATAAAATTTGATAATTTTGACAATTTTATCACCCATTTTCATGTGTTATTAACAAAGAATGTTGATGTTCACAATAAAATTTTAATCTTATACAAATGGAATTTGGAACCCATGTAAAGATGGTGACAGATAGGATGCTTGTTATACAAATGGAATTTGGAACCCGTGTAATGATGGTGACAGATAGGATGCTTGTTGCATGAAGTGAATCGAAGAAATGCCTATGTTGAACTTGAACTAGAAATCAATATGTAATTTCGCATGAATCCGAAAATATTTCCAATTGGAAAGTAAAATACAATTAAGTTACATTTTGAACCATTTAATTTAATGAGGATGGATGTGAAATATAATCAAGATTTTTTAACGTTTAACATTCATTATGTATAGTATATGAAGTTCATGTTTGGTTGTTTACATATGTCTACTTATTAGAAGGTGCCTTGTGTTTTTCATCCCTATGCCATATTCATTAGTGAATGATATGATACATTTCAACTATGGATTTAGTGTAATGGATCACCTTTTTGGATTCCATCTCACATTACCCTAAACGTGGGACCTTACTAGGATGCCTGGTGCTTAGCTAGCTTCCTTAGGTTCCCTTTCACCCTTGTTATTTAGACCTTCATCACCAATTCGATTCATAATGACCCCCTGGGACACCCATTTGAGGCATTCCCTAACTTCATAGGTTTGATTGGTGGCGCAAACCCCCCGATTAGGACCATGCTTATTTAGGATGCCTTAATTTGGCTCCATAGCCACCCAAAATTGTTTTAGACTTGTTGTTTATATAGTCAAATTAGGTCAAACCCCTAACCTTCCTAATCTCTTAGCACTAACTGTGCAACAAATTTCCTTAGTCTACCATGACTATCAATTTATAGGTCGCATGATATAGGGTTAGTTTGTGCCTCAAAACCCATGATACCATTATATCAAATCCACAACATGTAACCAACAGAAGTAGTATGGCAGTTCCTTGTGACTTGGGTACCTTGACAATTAATCCAATGTTCTCTTACACCATGAGGTTATTGCTTTGCCTATTTATGCCTTTCAGTGCCTCTTTGTAAGGCCTCTTGAACTCTTATAATATCTTTCATCTTTGAAAACCTTAATTTGCAGTTAAACACCAAAATTAGCAATTGAACTTCTTTCATCTCTCCCAACCCCTAAGGTTGCTTGCCCCTATCATCTCCAATATCTCTATAGGGATCTCCTTTGTCTAGTTTAACTCCAATCTTGCAAGTTTGTTTTATTCATCGAACAATATTTCATTGCAATATTTCCACTTACACCTTGGAAGTTTCAACACTACAACCTCAAAAGAGGTTCCATCACAACTAGTGTAAGGGAGGTATCATCCTTTTTTAGTGCATCAAGTCTCTCTACTCTTGATATTTCATTGGTTTATCTTTATAGAAGTAGATCTAGTGTTTGTTTGTTATATTTCATAAATATATTTGTATTGGAGATCGGGGCAAGTCTTGCAGGGATTTGGAGCTAAGTGTGTAGGCCATTCCAAGATGTGGATCACTCTTGGAGGACTATCACAATTCTACACTTAAATCCAGGGAGCTTTATCATCTACACCAATGAATGGCAGGTGAGTTGTCATCCTTCTTCTCTTTTCATTTCTAGTCTTAGGGTTTCTAGCCACTACTAGATTTCATTACAAAGTCCAACATTGGACCGAGAATAGAGTTGTCAGAATAACATCAGAAATAAGTATATTTCAACATCATACCTATTTTGTTCGTATTTTGACATTAATTCAAAGGTGTTGGTCAAAGTTTGGTCTACTAATGCCCCATGGGGCCATGTAGTATCTTATTTATGACCTCATGTTTTTCTTTAGTGATGTTGGAATTTTAATGTTCCATTGAACTCTTATTCACATCCTTTCTATACCATCGATGCTTGATTGACATCCTGGTTAACATATATTAATATATAGTTCGCGGAAGGTTTTAAACATTGGATTAAAACCCATACTATATTAATATATAGTTGTAATTGTTAGCACTATGTAATTCCCATAGGTTGTCAAGGGTAGAAGAAATTGATAGAGGTAACTTATCAAAACCACTTTTGAAACTCGGATCTAGCCCTCCCAGTTTCAGAGAGGGATCTCTCTGTATGATTTAGATTTGTTTAGGTTTTAGATATTGGGCTAGTTAAGATAGTCTGAGTTTCTTTGTTTGTTTATAAAGGTTGGCTGAAGAAATGCATTAAACTTCCATTGGGATATGGGGTCTGTATTAAATATCATAATCGGATTCAACTTTTTATGAGGTTCCTTCATAGGGAAAGGTAGTGAGACCATTGGATCTATTGGAATTAAATGGGGTGAATAAGACAAAAAAAGATGTGAGAGTCTGTTGAGTAAAGAAGCAATCAATAATTTCTCTACTTAACTTCAGATGAAAAACATATAGACCATTAAAAGACCAGAAACAGACTGTACAAGAAAAATTATGTTCTTTGATTTCCTTTTAATGATTAGAAACTGAAAACATAATGATCACAGAGAAGAGTAAAAAAAATAACAGAGAAAGATAAACATCACCAACGATCAAACGCAAGAATCCCGTGAATAGCCTTTTTATTACTGGTCGATCCTTTTGAAAAGATTACACAAATAGCTCCTTGGGCGCAAAAATCAACCGTCAATACTTCGAAGGAAGAAGTATTTATACAATAGTTTACATCTGATCTTGTCATTAATGACTAGGATATTGTGGAGAGAAAATATAACTAACTAGATTACAAATTAAAAAATATTAGGAATACTGCTAATCTATTTGAATCCTTGGAGCCAATTCTGGGGGAAGTAGTTGATGATTCATCACTTTGACTTATTGTTTGCTCCATGCTGACTCAAAACTCCACATCACCTTTACTCAAGTAAAGAACACAAATCATCCCATCCGTTTTGACTAGGAATGCAAACCTTGATGACCCTTCTGTATATTTCATCCATCTCAGTGTACTTGGAAAAAGTGGGCTTTGTAATAAAAATGTGTTTTATCTCATGTTGGATGCTCTGGTCCAACTGTAATGTTTCTAGGAAAGACTTTCCAGTAATGATTCCTTGTATACCTGCAAATTTGGAACCATCCTTTGCCACTGTATTTATCTTCTACTTGTAGTCTAACAGGGTGATGGACTTGTCATTGATTACTAGTAGTCCAGGGAGTCCCTTTTTGTGTAGCACTTCAACTTTGCTGAAAAATCTCCGCACTCCAATGTCCATCATCTGATATTTCTCTTCTAGTTGCAACACCAATCCTTTCTTGGTCAAGCCCTTCTTGACCTCAAGGATGGTCTCTATCTTGTCTTCAATTTCCAATGCTTCTAACTCATGTTTGGTCTTGGAGTTTAGGAACCTGATGACCTCAGTGACCTCTATAGGCCTCTCCCCTAATTCTTCCCTTATCTTTTCAATTGTTGTTCTGGCCTTATGTACCAGTTCATCTTGTTCAAAAACAATTTGTATGAATGACCATATTTTTTCCATTGACTTGTTGATATCCATCCATATTTTTTCCTTGGCCTCAGATAATGTCTTAGCCATGATAGTGTCCTTCTGTAGCTTCTGTATTTCCTGACTTAGTCTTTGTGATTTATGAATTTCTGTGTTATAACTTGACTGGAACATGGACTTCAGGTCCTGGAGGTTTTTTATCTCTTCTCACAACTTTCTGATTTCTTCCCCTTGAAGGGACATGTCCTCCACTGACTTCACCAGCTTCTCAGAAGCATATAGAACTTTCATTGGGATGGATGATGGAATCTCTGTTGTTACAACTACTGTTGTACTAACTCGTGTCAGAGGGACTGCCTCCAGTGGGATAACAACCATCTGCACACTATGTTCTTTCTCTTTGACTATTTTGTCCAACTCAGCCTCCATTTCTTTTATTTGTGCATTATGCTCCATAATCAGCTTTAACATCTCCTCCTTGTGGCCTTCACTTTCAACCATTTCCTTGCTTGTGAATCCTCAGTGGCCGAAAGTTTCAATTATTTTCTCAAAGTAGCTAGGTCAACATTTCTCTTCTTCAGTAACTCTTCAGTTACCTTGAAATTAGAAGGGTCATAACCAATCTTCAGCACCATCTCCTCTAGGGATTTGATTTTATTATCTTTGGCCAAGGATGATATCTTCTCCAATTTCAATTGAGATTGGACATTATTCAAAGATACCTGCAACTTCGAGGTAGTAAGTCAAGTGTTTGTTAGAGTGGAGAAAATCATCTCCCCTGTTTACCTATGCATGTCCATTTGTTCTGCTGGATGGACCTCCTTCACATCAAACTCAAAGGATGCTTTCTCGTAGTCAGAAGCTATCTTGGGGTGAGGGACCCGTGCTTGTAGAAATGCCATATTCACCCTTCCCTTCTCCGTGTCAAATGCAGACAATAATCTATGTTGAGTTGTAGGTGTCTGTTTCCAAAACTAGGCATATGTACCGCTATTCCGAAGTTCATTCTTCTGTTAATCATTTTATATTTATAAAAAATGCTTGATCATGTTGGATCATGTGAGGAATCTGCTGAGAGTGTAGTTTCTTCTTTCTTCTTGGATGAGGAGGTGGACACTATGTGTTGGCTGCCTGAGAATGTTGAGGAATATGGCCCCTCCATGATTATGGTGGACTATGTTTCTCCTTCTCTAAGCCTGTCTAGTGTGTGGCTTGTTTTAGTCCTCTTCCTGTAAACTCGGAAATCTTCAGCTGACACCTCTGTGATTGAAGGTGAAACCTCTTTCCTAGCTCTTTTTTCTATTTGCACCTAAGGAGTGCTGGTATGTGAAATGTTGACAGGTGAAGGTTGTTCTTTTGTCTCCAATAATGCATTTTCCTGCGAGTCTGTCTTATTCATAAAATTTTCTATTGTAGGATTTGGCACATGATCATAAGGACAAGTCTTCTGTTTGAGCCTAATTTCTAATATAATTCCAAAGGGGTCATAATTCCATGGGAAGATCAAACTGAAATCTAGATATTTCAAGAGGTTGTTGGCCTCTTCTCCTGCAGCTCTGTTGTTGCATATGAAAGAACCAATTTGGCTCTTTATCTTGTGTTGTTGTTTCTTCTTAAATGGTACAAAGTGTATTTCATCAGAGTTTATCATCTGCCTGATATATTCAAATGCAAAGATTCTAACGAGAGGTATTTTGGCAGTTTGTATGGTGGAAATTCACACCCATACACTTTGATCTCAGTATGGTTCTGGTAAAGATACCAGTCCCCTGTTTTGGCCAAGTCAGATAGATGAAGAATTCTCTGGGCCTCCTCATTTATCCTTGGTTCCATTTTGCTGCTGAGCATGCACACCATTGGATGGTAAAACTGATCTATGAAGTCTCTGAAGCTAAATTCAGTGGATTTTTCCCTCACTAGTGAGGTCCATGAAGTCACCGATTGAGGATTTTAGTCCTGATCCAATTTCTGGAGAGCACATGAGAATTTGTCTGCCTGGAAGAAAAGGAACAGGTACACTAGCACTAAGGAGTACCTGAACATTCCCTCTGTTGAGAACTTGAAGAGCTCTTCATGTATATTTTCATCCAGAAACTAACTGAAATCGAACTGGATTGTAGCTTTCTCCTCTGTGGAGAATATGGATAGAAAACCCAAGATTGGTTCATCTACCCATTCATCAAAAAAATATCCTAACAAGCAACAGAGGGTGGAAATGATTTGGTTGGCTCTGACTGAGAAAATGGAAGATGGATAGGGAGGGTTTTTCTTAGGCAACTGCGCATCTTCTAGTAGAAATATTTCAAAGATTTGGGCTCTTTGGGGGAAAGAGATTTTCTGATAGAGGTCGTTTAGGATTTCAATGGAAAAAAGGATTGCAGAATCAATTTCGGGAATCTGTAACATCTGGTTTATTGATTCAGGGGTAATGGTGAATAGAGTTTCACCAGACGAAGACATGATGGCCCTTTGGTCAGGAAGGTAATGGGATTGACACTTAAGGGTGAACTCTAGGAAATGAAAGGTCTAGGGAAACATGAATAAGGGAAAATTGGACTCCCAGAGTCCAATCTCATCGCTTTGATCTAAGAAAATGTCTCTTAGCCAGAAGTGTAATCCAAATAAATTGAATTCACACTTCAACTCTGCAACTCTGTAATCTTTGTCAACCAGGGGAGCACGGTCCAGGTCGATGGGAGGAGGAAGAAATGGGTTTTCGACAGTTTCATCAGATTTGGTTTTGGGAGCCATAGCTAACGGAGCTCTGAAGGAAAAAATAATATTGACTGTAATTACTCGGTTTAATGGAGCCTTTCGATGATGTGCCTAGGCTATGATTGGATTGAAAATTGGAGTCGACAATGTGTCTACAGTGTCTGGATCAATGAACAATGTGGTAATGGCGAAGAAACAAGGTTAAACGGTGCATGTGGGTGTCCATTATGGCGCAGTTGTTGACTGAACGAATAACGGTTAGGATGGATGGCATTGATGGGATGACATGTAGATGAGTGTGATGTGGATGGAATTGATTGTCCAACAGGTAGATGAGTGTGACATGTGACAGGGTAGTGGGGTACGATGGCGAAGTGAGGTGGGAGGTATTGGATGAGCGGTTAGGCGAGTTCTTGGAGGGGGGGTAGGTGGTAAGTGGAATTGAGTGGAGGGGTTCGGGTAAGATATGGAGTTAACACATTGCGTGGGGCCCGTGCTGGGAAAACCACTCTCCCGGACCCCCCCACCATTAAAGACAGACAGCACAGGGGGGGCCCGAAAATCACTGTTGGCCATTGATCTGGGCGCCGCTTGATCAGCCACTAAAAACTGTGCGCCCTTTAGTCACAAAGTGACAAAAGGTAAAATATCGATAGAACTTAGGATAAAAATAATGTTGTGGGTAGCGATAGGCTTTCCCTTATTTAATTTTTCAACAAGGGGTTATTTCCAAAGGTAAATACATCAAATTAACTCAAAATAAAAGGTATTTCAACAATTTTTGCAAATCTTTATTGAAATAAACTATGCTAACCTAACTCCTAATCTAATCACCTAAAACATTAATCCAACTTAGTCTGTTGGATCAATAATTACTATAACCTGAGATATTTGTCCAAGATTAGACTGTTTGGCCAAATTTATTCACTAACCTATTTAATTTGGCCAAGATTAGACTGTTTGACCAAATTTATTGACTAACCTATCAACATAAATTTAAAAGGTTTGATCATGATTAGGAAGTATGAGTCCAATCGTTTATTTTGATGGGGCTTTATATTTTGTCTTTTTTCTATTTTTATACCCTTTTTTTTTTTCTTTTCTTTTCCTTTTCTTTTCTTTTCTTTTCTTTTCTTTTGTAAATCATTTGTAGAATAAAATATTATTTACAATACAATACAACTAGATGAAGAGATTCTAATCACTAGGTGATCCTATGAAATATAGGGTTATAACAGTGGCTCCACTTGGGGATGGTGCTCTCCTTGTGAGGTGCCAAGAACTAGCTACATGCTGCCTTGAATCTTCCTCTCCAATGATTTTTTCTGCATCCTGATTTGCTTTATTCTAACTGTAAATCTGGTGATCCTGATCAGTGGCTTAGGGCCTTCTCTTTGGGCTTCAACCATCTGATAAAAAATCACCCACACCTGACATAAAAGTAAAAAATGGTATTTACAATGATATGAGTGATAGAAGTCTTCATTCCTAAAACAAGTAGTGTTTGAGCATTCTGCCATTGACAGGTCCTCCTGGAAGATCTACTCCATCCATGTCCTCAATTAAAAATGCATTGTTTCCTCTATAAGACTGGATTATGAATGGGCCTTTCCATAAGTTGTCAAATTTTCCATGCTTTCCGTTTTCTTCATTCCTTGAGTCCCATTTCAGTACTTTATCCCCTAATTTGAAGTCATCATCCTTGGTTCTTCTATCATAGATTTTCTTGATTCTCTCTTGAATCACCTGAGTTTGGTTATAAACCTCCTCTCTGGATTGTTGCACCTGTATCATTTGATTGATTCTTATTTGGATGCCATTTGGTTCTATTTGTACTTCGTACAGTAGCTTCATGACAGGAACACCCAAAGAAGTGGGAAAGACAACATCCATTCCATATACCAAATGATATGGGTACATACCAATTGACCTTTTTTTAGTAAGCCTGTCTACCCAAAGTGCATGTACCAACTTGTTGTGCCATGATTTTTTGTTGACCTACAACATCTTCTTGATAATGTTGACCAAAATCTTATTTGATGACTCTGCTAACCCATTTTCCTGAGGGTAATAGGTTGTAGAGTGTCCTAAGGTGATCTGGTACTTGCTGCAAAGCTCTATCATATTTTTTGATTTGAATTTTTTTGCATTATCTGTGATAATTTTCCTGGGGCATCCAAATCTAGAGAGTATGTTAGTTTTCAAAACTTTTATGATCACAACATCAGTGGCTTTCCTAGTGGGTATAGCTTCAATCCACTTGGTGAAATAATCAGTGGCTGTAAGGATCCACTTGTGCTGGCCTGATGAAGGTGGGTGAATCTCTCCAATAAAATCCAAACCCCATTGTTGAAATGGAGCTTCAACTGAAATCGGCTTCAAGGGTAAAGTCATAAGTTTCCTTTTTCCTTCAAAGATCTGGCAATTGTGACAGGAGGTCACTTTCTAATGGACATCTGCAAACAAAGTTGGCCAGTAGAAACTCTCTCTAAGAATTTTATTGGCAGTGGTCTTCCAATTCAAATGTCCACCATAGTCTCCTTCATGGAACTCCTGCAAATCTTTGTCAGCTTCATATTTCAACAAACAATTTAGAAGAATACCTCCAACATCTTTCCAATAAATATTTCCAATTAGAATGCAATATTTCAAAGCTTTAAGTTTCAAAAATCTAGCTTTAGTTTTTGTTAGACCAGGAGGAGCTTGTAGATGATGTAAAACATACATGAGGTTTGCGTACTAGGGAGAATTTGAGAAAACCTCTTTGACTTATGGAGTCGCCTGCTCTTATTGTTCATTAACTACAACTAGAAAATTCATATCCAAAGCATGAAAGTTTGACTCAGCCATCAGTTTGGTTAATCCTTGACCCTTGATAAGCTTGGTTGGCTTGATCTCAATATCATACTCAATGATCACAACTATCCATTTACCTCTTCTGCCATTTGGATTGTCCTAGGTCAGAATATCTTTCACCACAACATTAGGGACATAAGAAATGATATGTGAGTAGAGAATGTATACTCTAAAATATTTAATTGCTTTTACCAAAGAAAAATCATGTTTCTCCATGATGTTGTAATTTAATGCAACATCTCTTAATGATTTACTGAAGAATGTTATAGGTTCTTCATGGCCTTCATTGTTCTTCTGGAAAAGGACTGATGCAATGGTATGTTTAGAAGCAAAAGAGAATAAGTAGATATCTTTGGTATAATCAGGACTGATTAGTACAGGGGTTTGTGTCAAGGCTTGTTTCACTTGATGAAAGGTCTTCTTTGCTTCTATGTTCCACTTTCTTTTTTTATCTTTTTTTAAGCATGTTTGTTATGTTTCTGAGGAGTTATGCCAAATTAGGGATAAATCTTCTCAGCAAGTTTATTTTTCCTATGAAGGATTGCAATTCCTTAATGTTTCTTGGATGATCTATCTTCTGGATAGCTTCAATTATGCTAGGGTCTATCTTGATCCCATCTTTAGATATGATGTGCCTTAACAATTTACCCTCTTCTAAACCAAACAAGGTTTTCTTGGGATTTAGTGATATTCTGAACTTCCTACACTTTTCAAAAACTCTTATGAGGTGTTGTAAGTGTTCTTCATATTTTTTTGAATAGATAGTTACATCATCCAAGTATATGACAATAAATCTTCCAAGTTCGTCCACAAAAGCAATCTCCATTGCTTTATGAAATGTGGCACCAACATTCATTAAACCAAAGGGCATTTTCACATACATGAAAGTTCCCCAAGGTGTAGTGAACGATGTTTTCTCTTGGTCATCTGGGTGGACTAATACTTGGTTGTAGCTAGAAAATCCATCTAACAAAGAGATCCTACTGGATCCAACTACCTTCTGTAAGATATGATCCATTTTGGGCAGAGGATAGTTGTCTTTAAGGAAGACTTTATTGAGGTTTCTGAAATCAATGCAGAGCCCGCTTTCTCCACTCTTTTTTCTGGTAGGAACTAGATTGGAAACCCATTTTGAGAACCTTAGAGGGACAATGATTTTAGCATCATACATTTTCTTAATTTCCTTTTCAATTAGGGGCATCAACTTGGGTTTAATTCTCCTAAGTTTCTGCTTGAAACGATTATGATCTTCTTTTATAGGGATTTTGTGTTGTATAATACTGGTGTCATAAGATTTCAAGTCTTCATAGCTCCATGCAAACACGTCTACAAATTCTTTGAACCGTTCAATATATTTTTGTTTTTGGGTAGGAGTAAGATTTGGATAATTTAATCATTTTAGGTTCCTCATGTGTTCCTATGTTGCATTCCTCAACATCTTTCCCAATAGGTTCAATTTTTGGATTTTTTTCTACATCGTTGAAATCAAATAGTTCTTCCAATGGGACTAACCCTCTAGGCATGATGTTATCTTTTAATTGCAAAAAATCTGAATTTTCTTCTTTTTCATTTATTTCTTCTAAGTATAGTTTATTTACACTTTCATTATCACTATCTACATCAATGTTTGCACATTCAAATTCATTTTTGGACTGCATGAAATCATCAATCTGTTCATCATTACCAAACACTTGCTAGTACCTGATATTGTCTGAGACAGTAGGTCTACATTTCACCTCCACAATGTATTGGCGATTAAGATGGAAAGGTATTTTACAAGTGGCTGTTGAAGTAGCCAGTCCATATGCAAGTATGTTTTGGCCTCTGGGAATCACCTACAAGTCATATTCAGTAAAACATTGTAAAAAAACAAAAATATAATCCCCGATTCTAGGGTGTTTGGAAGAATACTCACCTTTGATTTGTTTAATGATAAGTTCATAATCACCTCTTATTGAAATTATTTTGGCACCAAGCTTTGTCAACAACTTCAGGCCAAGCATTAATGCTTCATACTCGACTATATTGTTGGTGCATTGGAAAATTAATTTATAAGAATGGATTTCTGAAAACCTTGCCTTCGGATTATGCACCCACACCCCAGCTCTAGATCCTTCTTTACTGAAAACACCATCGAAATATAAACTCCAGAGAGGCTCTACTGGTTCATCAGTTTGTATTGTCACTATTTTATCTTCCTCAGGGGTTGCTTTACTTTCCTCCAGGTTATACACATCATCTTCCAATTGTGCAATCTGACTATCCATGTCACCATCATTATATAAAATGAAGGAGTCAAGATCATAATGAACAGAGTATAAAGGATATTTATATGGTTTCTCTTAACTGCTAACCATGTATTTCATCAGAGTCTCTCTGTACAACCTTCTCTACTGACCAAATAAAGGAATGGTGGCATATGACATATCCAACTGTAAGGTACCCTATAACTTGGCACCCCATGATCGAGATAATAACATGCCATTCTTTGGGGGAATATCCGCAACAACAATATCCATTACCATGCTTTTGGCTGGGATTTATGCCAAGTTAATACACAAGTCTTTAATCATACCTATGCATTTAAATTTGCTTGAATAAAAGGAGTATAAGTTCTTGTAAGGCCTGGTGATATCAAGCCCTAATTTCTCCATCACAACCTTGGGCATAAGATTGTGAGAAGCGCTAGAATCCAGCATGGCACTGTCTAATGTCTTATCATGCATATTTAAATTGGTGTTAAAAGGAGGAACATAACCACCTTCATCTTTTCCCTCAACCTCAGGACCAAACAACAACTCTGGTTGATCATCATCAATGTTAACAGTGTCTATTCCTACTCCTAGTTCTATGTTCAAGGCTCTAATCACTTGTGATCTGTAAGCATTCTTGTTCATCAGTTCAGACAAAGGAATAGGTATTTTCAGTTTGGCCAATTCACCTTCCAGACTGAATGTGGTAGGAGTTATGTTTTGATTGTGGAGGTCTGATTTCTCAGCCACATTCTTCTAGGTAGAAGGATTGGATTGACTGGTGGATGGAACCTCAGTTTGAGTTGTCCTTGGTATAGAATCAAGTATTCTTTTTGTAGGGGTCTTTGAGTTTTTCTTTTCAGGAAATTTCTTAGAAAGAGTATCTGAGGGTTTCTTAATTTCATAAGATTTCTTGTTTTTTTTTTATCATTATACTTTTTACTTCTTAAGTTGTATTTTCTGTGGAATTCCATTATTGCATTTTTGAAGGCTTGTTGTTTTGACTCTTCCTCATCTACTTCGGTTTGTGAAAGGAGAAAAAGTTCATGTTCTTCTTGAGTAAGAAAGATGGAATCATTTTCATTAACTCCCATAAGATTTATGTGAATGTCATTTAGTCCCTCAATAGTTTCTTCCCCCTCATCAGCATAGTTTTCCTGAAAGGGTCGCCTAATTTGCTGATCAAGACCTCTCCATTCTTGTTGTTCTCTCGGCTCTCTTTGCCTGATCTGGGGAGGATTTCTCCTGAATTTGGGATTTCAGATTTGAGGGGCAGGTTGGTTCTCTCTAGGTGGGTTCCTATCGGTGATTTGTAACCTCTCCATCATTCTCTCCATAGTTCTAACCAAAGAATCTATTTTATCATCTGCAGTGGAGGTGGAAGGTTCTTCCTTGATTGTGACTCTCCTTTATGTTCTTTTCCTAGCTCTCCTAGCTAATAGGTTTTCTTCAACACTCACAACACATTTTTTCATATCTTCCAGAGTGGTAGAGTTTCTTTCTCTCAATTGTTAGGACATATCAACATCAAATCCATCAGGGAAATTGATTAAGGACAAGCCTTGAGGAGATTTGATATCAGCAGGAATTGCATTATAGATATTATTAAAGTGAGTGCAATATTCCTGTACAATTTCCCCTTGGTTTCTTCTAATATTTTCATATTCAGATAAAATTTGGAGATGGTTTTTCTTTACCTCCCATCTATTGAGAAAGGATCGGTGAAAAGAAGCAATATCAACAATGCTAGCAACAGGTAATGCTTTAAGCCATTTCTTAACATCACCATTTAAAATTTGTGCAAAGAGTCTCATTTGGACATCTGCCTTATCAACTTCCTGTAAATCGAAGAAGTCATTCATTTTATCCACGTGTTGTTGTGCATTAAGGGCTCTAGTGCCATCAAACTAAGGAATCCTGGTTTGATAGTTCTGGGGCATGTTATGTAAGGGAGTAGCTAACATCAAGGGAACATATATTGCTTCCATGATTGGTGGAGGAGGTTGGATGACAACTTGTATGATTGCTGGAGAAGTGACAGAAGATGTGGAGGAAGCAGGGCTGGGAGGTATAGAATGAGTTACTTGAGGATTGATAGAAGCTCAAGCAATAGAAAGGGCATAAAGCTCAACAGGTTGTTGGGAATGGGCTTTATACAACGATTGGTCAAGATTTTATGCTAGATCTTGTAGTTTCTCAAACTCTTGAAGGATCTGTTGATCAAAATCTATTCCAGGAGAGAGTTTTTCAGGGGTTCTAGGTTGGAGGATGGTTTGATCTAGTACTATTTCACCCACAAAGCTATCTGATTTGGTTTTGAAAGGATACGCTCAAAAGGTAGGTCAAACTCGAGGTCTTGGATTGAGACAAGATTCTCTGGAAGAGAAGTGGCCCTAGGAAGAGGACTGATACTCCCTTGACTTTCTGCTGTGTTTCTTTTTCTGATTAATTTTTCTGGGTTATCTACTATTTTTACAGGTTCTAGATCAGGGTGAGATCTAGTGTGAATTTGTTTTGGAGCCATAACTTAAACTTTAAGAAATATAATTTAATATTTACAAATTTTAACAACCTATTAACATTTATCTCTTGAAAGTTAGATCTTTGAATGTTCAGAATTTTTTTTTCTTATCTAGGGAAGACAATTCATAAAGTTGGAAAATTTGTTCAGTTCCCCAGTATGGTCACCACTATGTTAGCACTCTGTAATTCCCAGAGGTTGTCAAGGGTAGAAGAAATTGACAGAGGTAACTTATCAAAACCACTTTAGAAACTGGGATCTAGCCCTGCCAGTTTCAGCGAGGGATCTCTCTGTATGATTTAGATTTGTTTAGGTTTAAGATATTGGGCTAGTTAAGATAGTCTGAGTTTGTTTGTTTGTTTATAAAGGTTGGCTGAAGAAATGCATTAAAATTCCATTGGGATATGGGGTCTGTATTAAATATCAGAATCAAATTCATCTTTTTATGAGGTTCCTTCACAGGGCAAGGTAGTGCGACCGTTGGATCTATTGGAATTAAATGTGGTGAATAAGACAGAAAAAGATGTGAGAGTCCGCTGAGTAAAGAAGCAATCAAGAATTTCTCTACTTAAATTCAGATGAAAAACATATAGACCAGTAAAAGACCAGAAACAGAGTATAAAGGAAAAATTTTGTTCGTTAACTTCTTTTTAATGATTAGAAGCTGAAAACATAATGATCACAAAGAAGAGTAAAAAAATTAACAGAGAAAGATAAACATCACCAACGATCAAACGCAAGAATCCTGTGAATAGCCTTTTTATTACTGGTCAATCCTTTTGAAAGGATTACAAAAATAGCTCCTTGGGCACAAAAATCAACCCTCAATACTTCGAAGGAAGAAGTATTTATACAATAGTTTGCATCTGATCCGGTCATTAATGACTAGGATATTGTGGAGACAAAATCTAACTAACTAGATTACCAAATATTAGGAATACTTCTAATCTATTCGAATCCTTGGTGATGATTCTGGGGGAAGTAGTTGATGATTAATCACTTTGACTTGATTGTCTGCTCCATGATGAATCATAACTCCACATCACCTTTACTCAAGTAAAGAACACAAGTCATCCCATCTCTTTTGACTAGGAATGGAAACCTTGAGTAACTTTCTGTATATTTCGTCCATCTCATTGTACTTGGAAAAAGTGGGCTTTGTAATAAAAATGTGTTTTATCTCATGTTGGATGCTCAGGTCCAACTGTAATGTTTCTAGGAAATCCTTGCAAGTAATGCTTCCCTGTATACCTGCAAATTTGGAACCATCCTTTGCCACTGTATTTATCTTCTTCTTGTAGTCTCACATGGTGATGAGATTGTCATTGATTACCAGTAGTCTAGGGAGTCCCTTATTGTGTAGTACTTCAACTTTGCTGAAAAATATATGCACTCCAATGTCCATCATCTGAGATTTCTCTTCTAGCTGCAACATCAATCCTTTCTTGGTCAAGACCTTCTTGACCTCAAGGATGGTATCTGTCCTATCTTCAATTTCCAATGCTTCTAACTCATGTTTGGTGTTATAACCCTAATTTTCACCAGACATGCTTACTTGGCATCATGCCATCTCAGATTCCTTCTTTGCCAAAACACTACTAAACAACTCTTCTTAAAAACCCCCTTTATAAAGGCCCACATGCCTTGCTCCATTACTGCACACGTGTACATGCTAGCTGACCCAAGAAAACCCACGTGTACCTACAAAAGCACGAAAAAAGGAAAGTTGTTGATGGAACAAACAACTTTGGGTAAGTTAACTAAACCTTTCGGCCATGCATGGCCAGTCATTCGACCAAATACCTAGCTCCTTCTAGCCTATAAAAGAAGGGGTAGGGATCCCATTTGAAAAGAGGAAAATCATAGTAAAGAAACTATACCCGATTGAGCATTCCCTTTGTCCCAACCTTTAGCCATCCTTGTGAAAAGAGAAGTATAGAGAAAAGCAGTTGGAAGACAATGGAAGAAGAGCCTAGGACCAGGATCGAGGAGCAGTGGCCGAATTTATCATTGTAAGGTATCATCGTGAAGTTAATAAAAGAATTGCTTTTCCCGTCCCACCATATGAGATTGTCATTATTTGAATCTTGATTGTATGAGTGATTAAATATCTAACCCATTAGTTCATAGATCAAATGCATGCAGATTTCTTTGTTTTTCTTTTGTGAATGCAGTTCAACATTGGGAGGAGAGTTGCAGTCAAAGAACAACCAAGCGCGAAAAGGGATCGACATCAAACATGGAAAATAAGGTACGTTAACTTGATCTCTTGAACTTTGTATTTACATATGAGTAATGGGGGTATAGGCATGGGATGATGGTAAGAAGTAAGAATCTTTAGGTCATTTCTGCATGCATGATAAAACCCCTTAGTGCTAGTCCATAGGAGGGATTCCCACCCACAACATTTGGTCTTGTAGTTTAGGAACCTGATGAGCTCAGTGGACTTTGTAGGCCTCTCCCCTAATTCTTCCCTTATCTTTTCAATTATTGTTCTGGCCTTCTGTCCTAGTTCATGTTGTTCAAAAACAAATTGTATGAATGGCCATATTTCTTCCATTGACTTATTGATATCCATCCAAATGCTTTCCTTGGCCTTAGATAATGTCTTATCCATGACAGTCTCCTTCTGTAGCTTCTGTATTTCCCGACTTAGTCTTTGTGATTTATGCATTTCTGTGTTATAGATGGACTATAACATGGACTTCAGGTCTTGGAGGTTTTTTTATCTCTTCTCACAACTTTATGATTTCTTCCCCTTGAATGGACATGTCCTCCATTAACTTCACCGGCTTCTCATAAGCATCTGGAACTTTCATTGGGATGGCTAATGGAATCTTTGTTGTTACAACTGTTGTTGTACTAACTCTTGTCAAAGGGACTGCCTCTAGTGGGATAAAAAACATCTGCACACTCTTTTCTTTCTCTTGGACTAGTTTGTCCAACTCGGCCTCCATTTCTTTTATCTATGCATTCTGCTCCATAATCATCTTTAGCATCTCCTCCTTGTGGTCTTCACTTTCATCCATTTCCTTTGCTTGTGAATCCTTAGTGGTTGGAAGTTTCAATTGTTTTCTCAAAGAGGACATGTCAACATTTTTCTTCTTCAGTAACTCTTCAACTGCCTTGACATTAGAAGGGTCATAATCGATGTTCAGCACCAGCTCCTCTAGGGATTTGATTTTATTATCTTTGGCCAAGGATGATATCTTCTTCAGCTTCAGTTGATATTGGACATTATTCAAAGATACCTGCAACTTCGAGGCAGTCATTGAAGTGTTTGTTAGAGTGGAGAAAATCATCTCCTTTGTTTGCCTATGCATGTCCATTTGGTCTGTTGTATGGACCTCCTTCACATCATACTCAAAGGATGATTTCTTGTAGTCAGAAGTTGTCTTGGGGTGAGGGACATGTGCTTGTAGAAATGCCATATGAATCCTTCCCTTCTTCGTGTCGAATGCAGAAATTAATCTATGTTGAGTTGTAGATGTCTGCTTCCAAAACTGGGCATATGTACTACTATTTAGAATTTCATTATTTTGCTTGATCATTTTATATTTATCAAAAATGCTTGATCATGTTGGCTCATGTGAGGACTCAACTGACAGTGTAGTGTCTTCTTGCTTCTTGGATGAGGAGGTGGACACTATGTGTTGGCTGCCTAAGAATGTTGAGGAATGTGGTCCCTCCATGAATATGGTGGTCTGTGTTTCTCCTTCTCTAAGCATGTCTGGTGTGTGGCTAGTTTTAGTCCTCTTCCTGTAAACTTGGAAATCTTCAGCTGATACCTCTGTAACTGAAGGTGAAACCTATTTCCTGGCTCTTTTTCTATTTGCACCTGAGGAGTGTTGGTATGTGAAATGTTAACAGGTGAATGTTGTTCTTTTGTCTCCATTAATGTATTTTCCTGCTAGTCTGTCTGATTCATAAAATTTTCTATTTTAGGATTTGGCACATGAGCATAAGGAGAAGTATTCTATTTGAGTCTGATTTGTGATATAATTCCAAAGGGGTCATAATTCCATGGGAAGCTCAGAATAAAATCCATATGTTTCAAGAGGTTGTTGGCCTCTTCTCCCGCAGCTCTATTGTTGCATATGAAAGAACCAATTTGGCTCTTGATCCTGAGTTGTTGTTTCTTCTTAAATGGTACAAATTGGATGTCATCAACGTTTATCATTTGCCTGATATATTCCAATGCAAAGATTCTGACAGGGAGGTATTTTAGTAGTTTGTATGGTGGCAATTCACACCCATACACTCTGATCTCGGTATGGTTCTGGTATAGATACCAGTCCCCTGTTTTGGCCAAGTCAGATAGATGAAGAATTCTCTAGACCTCCTCATTTATCCTTGGTTCCATTTTGTTGATGAGCATGCACACCACTAGATGATAAAAATGATCTATGAAGTCTCTGAAGCTGAATTCAGTGGAATTTTCCCTCACCAGTGAGGTCCATGAAGTCACTAATTGAGGATTTCCGTCCTGATCCAATTTCTGGAGAGCACAGGAGAATCTATCTGCCTGGAAGAAAAGGAACATGTAAACCAGCACTGAGGAGTACCTTAACATTCCCTCTATTGAGAACTTGAAGAGTTGTTCATGTATATTGTCAGCCAAAAACTAACTGAAATCAGTCTGGAATGTAGCTTTCTCCTCTGTGGAGAAGATGGATAGAAAAATCAAGATAGGTTCGTCTACCCATTCATCAGAAAAATATCCTAACATGCAATAGAGGGTGGAAATGATTTGGTTGGCTTTCACTAAGAAAATGGAAGATGGATAGAGAGGGTTTTTCTTAGGAAATTGCACATCTTCTGGTAGAAAGATTTCAAATATTTTGGCTCTTTGGGGGAAAGAGAGTTTCTGATAGAGGTCGTTTAGGATTTCAATGGAAAAAGGGATTGCAGAATAAATTTCGAGAATCTGTAACATCTGGTTTATTGATTCAGGGGTAATGGTGAACAGAGTTTCACCAGACGAAGACATGATGGCCCTTTGGTCGGGAAGGTAATGGGCTTGAAACTTAAGGGATAAATCTGGGAAATGAAAGGTTTGGGGAAACATGAATAAGGGAAAATTGGACACCCACAGTCCAATCTCATCCCTTTGATCTAAGAAAATGTCTTTTAGCCAAAAGTGTAATTCGAAGAAATTGAATTCACACTTTGGCTCTGCAACTTTGTAATATTTTTTAGCTAGGGGAGCATGGTCCAGGTCTATGGGAGGAGGAAGAAATGGGTTTTCGGCAGTTTCAGTGGATTTGGTTTTGGGCGCCATAGCTAACAGAGATTTGAAGGTGGAAAAAATATTGACTGTAATTACCCGGTTTAATGGCTCATGTCAACGATATTTCTGGGTGATTATTGGCTTGAAAACTGGAGTTGGCACTGTGTATACAGTGTCTGGATCAATGAACAGTGTGGTAATGGTGAAGAAACGAGGTTAAACGGTGTAGGGGGTGTCCGTTATGGCGCGGGTGGTGATTGGATGAATAACGGTTAGGAGGGATGGCATTGATTGGCCAATGGGTAGATGAGTGTGATGTGGATGGCATTGATTGTCCAACCGGTAGATGAGTGTGACGTGTGATAGGGTAGTGGGGTATGGTGGCAGAGTGAGGTGGGTGGTATTGGATGAGCAGTTAGGCAGGTTCCTGGAGGGGGGCGTAGGTGGTAAGTGGAATTGAGTGGAGGGGGTCCGGTAAGATATGGAGTTGACATGTTGCATGGGTCCTGTGCTAGGAAAACCACTCTCCCAGACCTCCCCCCCCCCCAAATGTTAAAGGTAGAAAGGACGGGGGGGTCTAAAAATCATTGTCGGCCATTGATATGGGCGTTGTTTGATCAACTACTGAAAATTGTGCGCCCTTTAGTCACAAAGCGACAAAAGGTCAAATTCCAATATAACTTAGGATAAAAAACATGTTGTGGGTAGAGCTAGGCTTCCCCTTCTTTATTTTTTCACCAAGGGGTTATTTCCAAAGGTAAATACATCAAATTAACTCAAAATAAAAAGTATTTTCAACAATTTTTGCAAATATTTATTGAAATAAACCATCAACCTAACTCCTAATCTAATCACCTAACACATTAATCCAGCTTAGACTGTTGGATCAATAATTACTCTAACTTAAGATATTTGGCCAAGATTAGACCGTTTGGCCAAATTTATTCACTAACCTATCTAATTTGGCCAAGATTAGATTGTTTGGCCAAATTTATTCACTAAGGTATCAACATAAATTTAAAAGGTTTGATCATTAAAAGGTTTGATCATGAATAGGCAATATGATTCAAACCAAGTTTATTTTGATGGGGCTTTATATTTTGCCTTTTTTCTATTTTTATACCCTCTTTTGATTTTTATTCTTTTCTTTTCCTTTCTTTTTATTTTGTTTTGTAAATCATTTGCAGAATAAAATATTATTTACAATACAATACAACTAGAGGAAGATATTATAATCACTAGGTGATCCTATGAAATATAGGGTTATAACAGTAACCACATACAATAAAATATGGCATGGTCGACGGGGTTTGACCCCTTAACCTTCCGAATAATGCACCAACGATTTAACCATTGCACTAAAGGCACATTCCATTACTGGATTCCCCAAACAAAATATTAAATGGTTTCACAAAATTTTAGGTGGTGGTTTTAGCCCCTATTTAATGGGTGTGTAAACCGAGCCAAGGATAGAAAATCATTCCAGAGTACAGATAGTCTTTGGGTTGATGCTATAGGTATCAAGAGCTTGGGATTGCACTGTGTTGGCATGTTTACAAGAAGAATGTGCTTGTCATTGATGGCAAGAACAACAACGAGCCAAACCTTAAGAGCACAAAAGATGAGAAATCTCAGAAGAGATAGCGGTTTCCAAAAGTGTAGACGAGGTCCAAGAGACAAACTCACAAGAGGAGAAAAGGTCGAGACCCGTGAACACTTAGAAAACCTTCTAATTCAGAGAGATCAGAAGCTCAGGAGGAAGAGTAACAGTGGCTGTTGGATCACCGATCCATAGGACCAACAACCGTCAGATTGAATTAATGGAAGGATAGAATAAGTAGGGAAAAACAATTGAGAATTCGATCATCCAAATTTTTGTCAGCCGTCAAATTGATTTAAGTTCAAGGATAAGATAAGAAAGGGATGAGATCTGAGATCTTGATCACCCAAATTTCTATCAGCCATCAGATCGAAATAAATGGAAGGATAGGATAAGCAAAGATGGAGAGCCGTTGGATTTAATCCAAGGAAAAGATGCATCGCAGACAGATCGAGCCATTGATATAAGATATTGATCAACAAACAACATTCATTTCGGGTCTAAAGATGTGAGGAGGTTACGCTTCGGAGAAATCACTTCGAGAGTTTCAGTTTGAGATTTGAAATCTCCGAAGCTCGAAGAGTCAGAGAGCCGAAGTTAATCTCGATCGTCCAATCATCCGACATAGATCTCAGCCATCAGATTGTCCAGAGTAAATCTCAAGCATCGGATCATCTGAAGTGGATAAGGGTTGTCTGATCCATAGCGTTAGTTTGAGATTTGAAATACCTGAAGCTCGGAGACCTGGAGAGCTGAAATAAATCCTCGATCATTGGATCATTCGAAGTAAATTTCAGCCGTCAGATCTTTCTAAAGTGGAAGGACATGATGAGATAGAAGAAGGGAGCACTAATCTCAGTGGCTGAGAATCGGGCACTCACATCTATGGTTGACAGGGCATATCGGACCCCCCCGACCTTTCTGCCTTTAATTGTGGGGGGGGGATCCAAGTTGATGGTATTTTCCATGTGGGACCCTCATACGTGTCACCTTCCTATCAAATTGGACCCCCCTCGCTCATTACCACTTATCACCTAACACCCCCTCCGAGTAAAACACCAAACCACTCATACATACCACCTCTGCGCTTCACCGTCACACTCCATTACACTGCCTACGTCTCACCCATGTCAGCAGACCACTTCAGCAAGGACATGTGGCAAAACCACATTAGCAGACCACCTTAGCAAGGACATGTGGCAGGACCATGTCAACAAGGACATATGGCAGACCACCTCAGCAAGGACACATGGAAATAATCTACATACTTCGAGGGGAAGTAAGGTTTGAGACTTGAGATTTTATAAGTTCGGAGACACGAAGGAGATCTCGACCATTGATCGAGAAAGGGGCTGCAGAACCGTTGATCTGGTTGAAAGGCCAAATTCTTGAATTAGAGTAGAGCCGTCGATTGAGAAGGATAGGTGTCCATAGATCATTGACTCTAGAAGATTGGTGTACAAAAGAAAGAAGGGTTTGAGATTTGAAACTCTCGTAGCCCAGATCATGAAGTAAATCACAACAGTTGATTTATGGAGGTTAGATCTGATCTAAAGAACTTGAAGGGACAGATCTGAACCGTCAGATTCAGGAGCACCATCAATATCGTGAGATCGACGATCCTGTCAGATCGCAAGGATTGAAGGTGCACAAACTTTAAAAAGTTGAAGGAGGCCGCAATGAAAACCATGGTTTTGGAGAAAGGACACGTGGAGACTCGAGGTAAATTTCAGGGAAAAAAGTAGTTTGATTCAAACCACCTTTGGATGCACCCACAATTGTGTGGTCACATGAGTTCATCACCCAAGTTCATATCAAAAAATGGAGCTAGTGCTCTCTAGACTGAGATCAGGAAGTGCCTTTTGAATAGGCATTTGTTCACCGTCGGTGGTCACGTGAAGGAAGGGGCTTAGAATCCAAAGAAGCCAAAAACGATTGATTGTAACTACTAGAGAAGACGAAGAGTTGCAATGATGAGCATGTAGAGGATGTGGCGTGAGAAAGACATGAAGAACAAAGAAGAGAGTGTGTTTTATCGATAGCTACGGATGTGGTAGAAGGAGATACGGTGCATGATCTAAAGTGAAGATCAGAGACGCAACACATAGCATGCAAGGGTAGCACAAAGCATAAAAGGCAGAAGAGAAGTTGAACACAAAGCAGTTTTTGAGCGTAGGAGGAAAAAGAGCAGAGCATAGAAGCAGAATGATGTAGAAGCAGAATGATGAAAAAGCAGAACAGAGTATAAAAGATGAAGAAGGCAGAGGAGACATGGAGCTATAAAAGACCATATCAGAGACAGAGCAAGTAAGTAAAGTTTTGTAAGATTCAATCAGGGTGGTAGGGTGGTGCTAGGGAGGATTGTAGTATTCTAAATTCTAGTTGGTTCTAGAAGATATTCTGGGAGTTGGTGCTTCCATCTAGTGGGTGCTAGAGAAACCTATGAGTTGGTGCTTCCATCTAGTTGGTGCTAGAGAAATATGAGAGTTGGTGCTCTCTGCAAGTTGTCACTTGCTATTAGAAGTTGTAGCCTCATATTTGAGTTGGAGCTCAAAGAATGTGATGTACATGAAAGTTGGAGCTAGATTGACATCCTAAGAAAATAAATCAAGGAGTGTGATTTTTGGAAATGATGCTCTAGGAAAGATCAGAGGTAAAGGTCTAGTAAGCTTAAGTAATGGAAGAAGCAAAGCTCAAGATGTATTATTTGTTGATGATTTAAGGCATAATATTCTTAGTGTCATTCAGATATGTGAGAGAGGATGTGAAGTCACTTTCACTGCCAAGAATTGTAAAATAAAGACAATAAATATAGGAGAGTTGATTGCAAAGGGGCTAGAACCGAAAACAATGTATATGTTCTGAAGGAAGACAAGGAGAAATTTCATTAAAGAAAATTTGATGAAAGTTGGCTATGGCACAAAAGGCTTGGACACCTAAATTTTGATCATATTGTCAAACTGAATAATGAAGGTGCTATGAAAGACCTTCCAAGAATATGTAAGCCTAATAACTTTGTATGCGAATCCTTTTAAATGGGGAAGCTGACTTGTGCTCAATTCAAATAAAAAAGTTTCACATCTTCAAAGAAACCACTTCAAGTTGTTCATATGGATCTGTGTGGACCATCGCGAAAGGAAGGTACTGGAGGAGAAATTTACTTTATGCTAGTCATTGATGACTTCTCCAAACTTATGTGGGTTTCCTTTCTGAGAGAAAAATCTGATGCATTTGAGAAGTTCAAAAAGTTTAAGGCATTAACTGAGAATCAGATAGGAAAGAAGCTAAAGGAAATTCACTCAAACAGGGGAGGAGAGTTTCTGTCAGGAGACTTCAAATAATTCTGTGATAGACATGGAATTAAAAGAGAATATACTATTCCAGGTACTCCTCAACAAAATGGAGTTGTAGAACACCAAAATAGATCAGTTCAACAGATGGCAAGGGCTATGATGAGTGAAAGGGACATTTCACAAACCTTTTGGGTGGAGGCTGTCCACATGACTATTCATATTCTAAACAAAGAGCATCTAAGGCCGAACAGTGATAAAACACCATATGAGTTGTGGTTTGGTCGACTTGCATCAATCAAACACTTCAAAGTATTTGGAAATAAATGCTACATCAATAATAATGATGATCATTTGGGAAAATTTGATAGTAGAGCTGATGAAGGTATCTTCTTAGGATATGCAATGAACAGTAAACGATATAGATGCTTTAACAAAATAATTCATAAATTAGTAGACTGTAGATGAAGAAGCTCCTGTAAAAGATCAACAGAGAATAAGCACTAAGCCAGATGAAAAATATGATGAGAATAATGAAAATGAAGAAAAACAAATCTTAGAGTCACAAGAAGATGATGAATCAAGTGGAGAACAGATAACCAGACAAGAAGAGTTAGGACAACAATCAACATCCAATCCTTCCTCCAAAATTACTCAAAAGAATCATCCTGAAAGTCAGATAATTGGTGAGAAATAAAAAGGTGTACAACCCAGGAGAAGGATAATCAAAGACACCGAACAATCACATATAGCCTTCATATCCATGGTGGAACCCAAGAACTTTAATGAAGCCAGTAAAGACATAAATTGGGTAAAATCAATGAATGAGGAATTGGATCAGATTGAAAAGAATGACACTTGGGAACTCGTTCCTAGGCCAAAAAATAAAAATGTAATAGGATCCAAATGGGTCTACAAAAATAAGATGAATGAGCAAGGAAATATTGTAAGAAATAAGGCTATATTGGTCTGTAAAGGATATGCTCAAATAGAAGGACTAGACTTTGATGAAACATTTGCGCCCATAGCAAGATTATAAGCTATTAGAATGTTTCTTGCCTATGCTTGTCATAAACAGTTTAAAGTCTATCAAATGGATGTCAAGTCAACTTTTCTAAATGGATATCTAAAAGAACAATTCTATATGGAACAACCAGAGGGTTTCCAACTGTCAGATAAACCTGACTTTGTCTGCAAGATGAAGAAAGCCTAATATGGGTTGAAACAAGCTCTGCATGCCTGGTATTACAGACTGGATAAGTATCTTCAAGACAAAGGGTTCAAGAGAGGAACAATTGACATCAATCTATATATCAAAACAGAGGATAATGATTTGCTCATTGTGTTGGTCTATGTAGATGACATCATCTTCAGAAGCAATAATGCTTCATTGGTACAATGGTTTGCTTCTGCCATGCAGTCTGAATTTGAAATGTCTATGATAGGGGAACTTTCATTTTTTCTTGGTCTGCAAATTACTTTGAGTTCTGAAGGAATATTTCTTTCTCAGGAGAAATATCTAAAAGAAATGTTGAAAATGTTTCAAATGGAAGATTCTACACCTATGAGCACACCTATGGTCACTGGATGAAAATAAAGCAAGGATGATGACTCACCTGATGTTGATAAGAGTTCCTATAGGTCTATGGTAGGTAGCCTATTGTACATCACAACATCCTGTCCAGACATAATGCATTCCCGTCCAGACATAATGCATGTTGTTGGAATGGTAGGAAGGTATCGAGATTCACGTAAACAGAGTCATTTGTTAGCTGTAAAAAGAATATTCAGATACTTGAAAGGAACAATGAACTATGGCCTATGGTATCCTAGGAATCATAATTTTCAACTATTAGTCTATTCAGATGCTGATTGGGCTAACTACATGGATGAAAGGAAAAACACGAGTGGAGGTGCATTCTTCTTAGGAGATTCTCTTGTAGCATGGTTGAGCAAGAAGCAAGGTTCCATTTCCTTATCGACTATAGAAGTCGAATACATTACATCTGCCACTTGTTGTACCCAAGTATTATGGATGATTTAGACACTTGCAGACTTGGAGGTAAAGTATAATGCAATGATCCCAATTCATTGTGATAACACTACTCCCATTAGTGTGTCAAATAATCCTGTATTTCACTACAAGACCAAGCATATACCCATCAAGTATCACTTCTTGAGGGAACAGGTAACCAACATTGTTGTTTCTTTGCATTGTATTCCGTCCAAATATCATATTGTTGATACCTTCACTAAACCGCTTGCAAAAGCTCAGTTTGAGTATATACGCCAGAAGTTGGGCGTGACCCTGTTATCAAGTTAAATAGTCTATTTGATCAGGGGGAGAGTGCTCCTAGTATATTTGATCAGGGGGAGCACATAGTCACTCTCTATTTTCTTTGACATTGATGTCAAAGGGGGAGAAAAAGGTGTTGTCTGTATGCTAAAGTTGGAGGTCTAAGCAGAATAGTGCAGCCTTTCAGGGTTGCCATCAATGCCAAAGGGGGATATTGTTGGCATGTTTACAAGAAGAATGTGCTTGTCATTGATGGCAAGAACAACAATGAACCAAACCTCAAGAGCGCAGAATATGAGAAAGATCATAAGAGATAGCGGTTTCCAGAAGTGCAGACGAGGTCCAAGAGACAGACTTGCAGGAGGAGCAAAGGTCAAGACCCATGAACACTTAGAAAACCTTCTAAGTCAGAGAGATCAGAAGCTCAGGAGGAAGAGTGACAGTGGTTGTTGGATCACTGATCCAAAGGACCAACAATCGTTAGATTGAATTAATGGAAGAATAGGATAAGCGAGGCAAAACAATTGAGAATTCAATCATACGAATTTCTGTCAGTCGTCAGATTGATTTAAGTGGAAGGAAAGGATAAGCAAGGGCTGAGATCTAATATCTTGATCACCCAAATTTCTGTCATTCGTCGGATCGAAATAAATGGAAGGATAGGATAAGAAAATATGGAGAGTCGTTGGATTTAATCGAAGGAAAAGTTGCATCACAGACAGATCGAGCCGTTGATATAATATTTTGATCAACGAACAACATTCATTTCAGGTCAAAAGATGTGAGGAGGCTATGCTCCAAAGAAATCACTTCGAGAGTTTCAGTTTGAGATTTGAAATCCCTGAAGCCCAGAGAGCCAGAGAGCCGAAGTAAATCTTGATCGTCCGATCATCCTAAATATATCTCAGCTGTCAGATTGTCCGGAGTAAATCTAAAGCATTAGATCATCCGAAGTGGATCTGGGTCGTCTCATCCAGAGCGTCAGTTTGAGATTTGAAATACCTGAAGCCCAGAGACCCAGAGATCCGAAATAAATCCTTGACCGTTGGATCATACGAATTAAATTTCAGTCGTCAGATCATTCTAAAGTGGAAGGACATTATAAGTTATAAGAAAGGTGTGCTAATATCAGTGGCCAAGAATCGGGTTGATGGTATTTTCTATGTGGGACCCTCATACGTGTCACCTTCTTGTCAACACGGACCCCCCTCACTCATTAACACATACCGCCTAACACGACCTCTGAGTAAACCACCAAACCACTCATACATACCACCTTCGTGCTTCAATGTCACACTCCACTACACTGCCTACATGTCTCACCCACGTCAGCAAAACACCTCAGTAAGGACATGCAACATAACCATGTCAGCAAGGACACGTGGAAGACCACCTTAGCAAGCACACATGGCAGTAATCCACATACTTCGAGGGGAAGTAAAGTTTGAGACTTGAGATTTCATAAGTCCCGAGACCCGAAGGAGATCTCGACCGTTGATCAAGAAAGGGGCCACAAAACCATTGATCTGGTTGAAAGGCCAAATTCCTGAATCAGAGTAGATCCGTCGATTAAGAAGGACATGTGTCCGTAGATCATCGAATCTGGAAGATTGGAGTATGGAAGAAAGCAGGGTTTGATATTTGAAACTCCCGAAGCTCGGATCATGAAGTAAATCACAGTAGTTGATTTAGGGAGGTTAGATACGATCCGCAGAACTTGAAGGGACAGATCTGAACTGTCAGATTCAGGAGCACCATCAAGATTATGAGATTGACGATCCTATCACATTGCGGGGCTTAAATGTGCATGAACTTTAAAAGTTTGAAGGCGGGTCGCAATCGAAACCACGGTTTTGGAGAAAGGACACATGGAGACTCGAGGTAAATTGTGCGGAAAAAATTAGTTTGATTCAAACCACCTTTGGACGTGCTTGCAATCGCATGGTCACATGAGTTCATCACCCAAGTTCATATCAGAAAACAGAGCTAGCACTCAGTAGATCGAGATCAGGAAGCACCTTTTGAATATGAGTTTGGTCACCGTTAGTGGTCACGTGAAGGAAGGGGATTAGAATCCAAAGAAGCCAAAAATGACTGACTGTAACTACCAGAAAAGACAAAGAGTTGCGACTGCCAGAGAAGCCAAAGAATATTTGTATAATGACCACTGATGATGAACAGATTCATCATAACCGCCAGAGAAGACAAAGAGTTGTGATGATGATCATGCAAAGGACTTGGCATGAGAAAGACATGTAGAGCAAAGAAGAGAGTGTGTTTTCCCAATAGCTATGGATGTGGTAGAAGGAGATACAATGCATGATCTAAAGTGAAGATCAGAGACGTAACACATAGCATGCAAAGGCAACACAGAGCATAAAAGGTAGAAGAGAAGCTGAACACGAAGCAGTTTTTGAGCACAGGAGGAAAAAGAGCAGAGCATAGAAGCAGAACGATGCAGAAGCAGAATCGAGTATAAAAGATGAAGAAGGCAGAGGAGACATGGAGTTGTAACAGACCATATTAGTGACAGAGCAAGTAAGTAAAGTTTTATAAGATTTAATCGGGGTGGTAGGGTGGTGCTAGGGAGGATTGCAGTCCTCTAAATTCTAGTTGGTGCTAGAAGATATTATGGGAGTTGGTGCTTCCATCTAGTGGGTGCTAGAGAAAACTGGGAGTTGGTGCTAGAGAAATCTTAGAGTTGGTGCTCTCTGCAAGTTGTAGCTTGCTATCAGAGGTTGTAGCCTCATATTTGAGTTGGAGCTCAAAGACTGTGATGCACATGAAAGTTGGAGCTTGATTGACATTCTAAGAAGAAGAGGTTTTCACCGTTTGTGGGTTTCCTCATGAAAATAAGTGTCTCTGTGTATTCTGTGTGATTGATCATTGTATATCTAAAGATGGATGAAGATGAAACTATCAGTAAGTAATTCTTACGTACAGAATAACTTGTCAACACTATGAAAGGCCTAGGTGAAATGATAGCTGAATTGTTTCTAGTCCAGAAAATATTAAGATCTCTTCCTGATAGATTTAACTCAAAGGTTTCATCTATAGAGGAAATAACTGATCTCAAAACGTTGACACTAGATCAACTTCTTGGAACCCTAACTGCTTATGAAATGAGAATCACCAAAGGTAAATACACTACAAGAGAGGCATATTTTAAGGTAGAGAAAAACACAGACTCTGATATAGATGAGATTGAAGCAAATTTTGTGAGAAGACTGAAGAAAGGATCAGGCAAATACAAAGGTAAAGTACCCTTCAAATGTTTTAACTATGGTAAGACAGGTCATTTTGCATCTAAGTGTCCTCACAAAAGAAAGGATCAGACATATGACGATGAAGAGAAGCACAAACACAAGAAGGTATATAAAGAGAATAGTTTTAAGAAGAAAAGCCTTTGTGTAAACAATGATGATGATCACTCGGATGATGAAAGCGATGACTCTTCTATTGAAGATAAACTAAATGATATCATGCTAATTTATTTAGAAGATATAAACACTGAAGATATAGGAAGTGAGTTCGTTGATTGTGAAGTAGTAGTAGATCTTGAAGGAGAACTTGTCAGTGCCATGGAAGAGATTGATAGACTCAGAGAAAAGAAAAGAAAACAAAAACAGTTATTGCTTAGGTATGAGAAAACATGCAAGGAACTATCTGAAGAAATTGATATGTTTAAGGTTAAGTTAGAAGAAGCTAAGCAGATTGAAGACATTCTTAAACAACAATTAAAGGAAGCCGAAACAAAAGGTGAAAAATTGGAAGCTGAAGTAGTGACTGTCATAAAATATCTAGAGAAATTTCAGGCCTTATATCATCAAAATATGACAAGTATTAAAGCCTCGGAAGGATTAGCCTCCATTTTAAATCAACAAAGGAATTCAAAGTTTAAAACTGGTTTGGGTTATGAAGAGGGATCAAGTAGTGGTCATCCAAGCAACAAATAATCCATCAAGTTTGTCAAATCTACAACCATTGACGACAACAAACCTGCAGAAAAAAAGGAAGAGAATCAGCCGCCAAGGAGGAGTGAAGGAAAAGCTACCATAACTGAATCTGTAGAACAAAGAAATAATGCACCCTCTACTCAAGGAAATCATCAGCATGGAAGAAATTGACCTGCTCAAAGAAGACAACCATTTTCCAGGTACAAAGATTTTTTCTATGGATATTGTTTTTACTGCTCTAACTTTGGCCACAAAGTTGTAAATTGTTCCTTAAGATTTAGACGTGAGAAATCAAGACAACCAAGGAATAAATACCTGCCACAACAAAGAATGATATAACCAAGTAACAAACAATCACATACTTCAAATCATGTGATGGCTGGGAAAAAGACGCAGATTAAGCATAACAATCATTATGATCCTTTATTCAATGAACCAGAATGTTACATATGCCATAATTATGGACATAAAGCTATAGACCACCGTTTAAATAACTATAAGTTAGATTCAAATCACAGAGATGAAAACATCAAGGTTTGGAAGAAGAATGAAGATAACAAGTGTGGATTAGTGTTGTCAGCTCAAAGACAAAAAGATCCCTAGTATATTGACAACGGATTCTCCAGTCATATGACGGGTGACAAAAGTAAGTTCCTATCACTCAAAGAAAATAAATCAGGGAGTGTGATTTTTGGAAATGATGCTCTAGGAAACATCAGAGGTAAAGGTCTAGTAAGCTTAAGTAATGGAAGAAGCAAAGATCAATATGTATTGCTTGTTGATGGTTTAAAGAATAATCTTCTTAGTGTTAGTGAGATATGTGACAGAGGATGTGAAGTCACTTTCACTACCAAGAATTGTAAAATAAAGACAATAAACACAGGAGAGTGGATTGCAAAAGGGGTTAGAACCGAAAACAATGTATATGTTCTGAAGGAAGATAAGGAGAAATGTCATTTAAGCAAATTTGATGAAAGTTGGTTATGGAACAGAAGGCTTGGACACCTTAATTTTAATCATATTGTCAAACTGAATAATGAAGGTGTTGTGAAAGACCTTCCAATAATATCTAAGCCTAATAACTCTGTATGTGAATCTTGTCAAATGGGGAAGTTGACTAGTGCTCAATTCAAATAAAAGAGTTTCACATATTCAGAGAAACCACTTCAAATTGTTCATATGGATCTGTGTGGACCATCGTGAAAGGAAGGTGCTGGAGGAGAATGTTACTTTATGCTAGTCATTGATGACTTCTCCAAACTTACATGGGTTACCTTTCTGAGAGAAAACTACGATGCATTTGAGAAGTTCAAAAATTTTAAGGCATTAGCTGAGAATCAGACAGGAAGGAAGCTAAAGGAAATTCACTCAGACAGGGGAGGAGAGTTTTTGTCAGGAGAGTTCAAATAATTATGTGAGAGACATGGAATTAAAAGAGAATATACTATTCGAGGTACTCCTCAACAAAATGGATTTGTAGAACACCAAAATAGATCACCTCAACAGATGGCAAGGGCTATGATGAGTGAAAGGGACATTTCACAAACCTTCTGGGTGGAGGTTGTCCACATGGCTGTTCATATTCTAAACAAAGCACATCTAATGCCGAACAATGATAAAATCCCATATGAGTCGTGGCTTGGTCGACCTGCATCAATCAATCACTTCAAAGTATTTGGAAGTAAATGCTACATCAAGAATAATGATGATCATCTAGGAAAAATTGATAGTAGAGTTGATGAAGGTATATTCTTAGGATATGCCATGAACAGTAAAGGATACATATGCTTTAACAAAAGAATGCATAAATTAGTAGACTGTATTGATGTTCGAATTGATGAAGAAGCTCCTGTAAAAGATCAACATAGAATAAGCACTAAGCCAGATGAAAAATATGACGAGAATAATGAAAATGAAGAACAACAAATCTCAAAGTCACAAGAAGATGATGAATCAGGTGGACAAGAGACACCCAGACAAGAAGAGTCAGGACAACAATCAACATCAAATCCTTCCTCCAGAATTACTCAAAAGAATCATCCTGAAAGTCAGATAATTGGTGAGAAAGACAAACGTGTAAAAACCAGGAGAACGATAATCAAAGACACCGAGCAATCACATATAGCCTTCATATCCATGGTGGAACCCAAGAAATTTAATGAAGCCAGGAAAGACGTAATTTGGGTAAAATCAATGAATGAGGAACTGGACGAAATTGAAAAGAATGACACTTGGGAACTCGTTCCTAGGCCAACAAATAAAAATGTAATAGGATCCAAATGGGTCTACAAAAATAATATGAATGAGCAAGGAAATATTGTAAGAAATAAGGTTAGATTGGTCTACAAAGGATATGCTCAAATGGAAGGACTAGACTTTGATGAAACATTTCTGCCCGTATCAATATTAGAATCTATTAGAATGTTTCTTGCCTATGCTTATCATAAACAGTTTAAAGTATATCAAATGGATATCAAGTCAGCTTTTCTAAATGGAGATATAAAAGAAGAAGTCTATATGGAACAACCAAAGGGTTTCCAACTGTCAGATAACCCTGACTTTGTCTGCAAGCTGAAGAAATCCTAATATGGGTTGAAACAAGCTCCTCTTGCCTGGTATTGCAAATTGGATAAGTATCTTCAAGACAAAGGGTTCAAGAGAAGAACAATTGACATAATTCTATATATCAAAATAGAGGGTAATGATTTGCTAATTGTGTTGGTCTATGTAGATGACATCATATTCAATAGCAATAATTCTTCATTGGTACAATGGTTTTCTTCTTCCATGCAGTCTGAATTTGAAATGCCTATGATAGGGGAACTGCCATTTTTTCTTGGTCTGCAAATTAATCAGAGGTCTGAAGGAATATTTCTTTCTCAGGAGAAATATCTAAGAGAAATGTTGAAATTGTTTCAAATGGAAGATTCTACACCTATGAGCACACCTATGGTCACTGGATGCAAGTTAAGCAAGGATGATGACTCACCTGATGTTGATCAGAGTTCCTATAGGTCTATGATAGGTAGCCTATTGTACATCACAACATCCCATCCAGACATAATGCATGCTATTGGAATGGTAGGAAGGTATCAAGATGCACCTAAACAAAGTCATTTGTTAGCTGTCAAAAGAATATTAAGATACTTGAAAGGAACAATGAACTATGGCCTATGGTATGCTAGGAATCAAAATTTTCAATTATCAATCTATTCAGATGTTGATTGGGCTAATTGCGTCGATGAAAGGAAAAGCATGAGTGGAGGTGCATTCTTCTTAGGAGATTCTCTTGTAGCATGGTTAAGTAAGAAGCAAGGTTCCATTTCCTTATCGACTACAAATGCTGAATACATTGCAGCTGCCACTTGTTGTACCCAAGTATTATGGATGATTCAGACACTTGCAGACTTGGAGGTAAAGTATAATGCTCCGATCCCAATTCATTGTGATAACACTAGTGCCATTAGTGTGTCAAAGAATCATGTATTTCACTTCAATGCCAAGAATATACCCATCAAGTATCACTTCTTGAGGGAACATGTAACCAAAACTGTTGTTTCTTTGCATTATATTCCATCGAAAGATCAGATTATTGATAGCTTCACTAAACTTCTTGCAAAAGCTCAGTTTGAGTATCTACGCCAGAAGTTGGGTGTGACCCCGTTATCAAGTTAAATAATCTATCTGATTAGGGGGAGAGTGCTCCTAGTATATCTGATCAGGGGGAGCACAGAGTCACTCTCTGTTTTCTTTGACATTGATGTCAAAGGGGGAGAAAAAGGTGTTGTCTGTATGATACAGTTGGAGGTCTAAGAAGAATAGTGCAGCCTTTCAAGGTTGCCATCAATGCCAAAGGGAGAGATTGTTGGCATGTTTACAGGAAGAATGTGCTTGTCATTGATGGAAATAACATCAATGAACCAAACCTCGAGAGCACAGAGGATGAGAAAGATCAGAAGAGATAGCGATTTCCAGAAGTGCAAATGAGGTCCAAGAGACAAACTCGCAGGATGAGCAAAGGTCGAGACCCATGAACACTTAGAAAACCTTCTAAGTCGGAGAGATAAAAAGTTCAGGAGGAAGAGTGAATGTGGTCATTGGATCACCGATCCAAAGGACCAACAACCGTTAGATTGAATTAATGGAAGGATAGGATAAGTGGGGCAAAACGATTGAGAATTTGATCATCCAAATTTTTGTCAACCGTCGGATTGATTTAAGTGGAAGGACATGATAAGCAATTGCTGAGATATGAGATCTCGATAAACCAAATTTCCATCAGTCGTCGGATCAAAATAAATGGAAGGATAGGATAAGTAAAGATGGAGAGTCGTTGGCTTTAATCCAAGGCAAAGTTGCATCATAGACAGATCTAGTCATTGATCTAAGATCTTGATCAATGAAAAACATTCATTTTGGGTCTAAATATGTGAGGAGGTTATGCTCCGGATAAATCATTTCGAGAGTTTCAGTTTGAGATTTGAAATCCTCGAAGCCTGGAGAGCCGAAGTAAATCTCGATCGTCTGATTATCCGAAATAGATCCCAGCCATTAGATTGTCTGGAGTAAATCTCAAGCGTCGTATCATCCAAAGTGGATCTGGGCCGTCTGATCTAGAGCGTCAGTTTGATATTTGAAATACCCGAAGCCCGAAGACCTGGAGAGCCGAAATAAATCCTCGACCGTTGGATCATCTAAAGTAAATTCAGTCGTCATATCATTCTAAAGTGGAAGGATAGGATAAGTTAGAAGAAGGGTGCGCTAATCTCAACGACTGAGAATCGAGCACTCAGATCTACGGTCGGCAGTGCATATCAGACCCCCCCGACCTTTCTACCTTTAACTGTGTGGGGGGGGAATCCGAGTTGATGGTATTTTCCATGTGGGACCCTCATACGTGTCACTTTCCTATCAACTCTGACGCCCCTTGCTCATTACCACTTATTGCCTAACACCCCCTCTGAGTAAACCAGCAAACCACTGATACATACCACCTTCGCGCTTTGACGTCACACTCCACTACACTACCTACATGTTTCACCCACGTCAGCAGACCACCTCAGCAAGGACATGTGGCAGAACCACGTCAGCAAGGACATGTGGCAGACCACCTCAACAAGGACACGTGGCAGTAATATGCATACTTTGAGGGGAAGTGAATTTTTAGACTTGAGATTTCAGAAGTCCAGAGACCCGAAGGAGATATTGACCGTTGATCGAGAAAGGGGCCGCAAAACCGTTGATCTGGTTGAAAGGAAAAATTCTCAAAGCAGAGCAAAGCTATCGATTGAGAAGGACAAGTGTCCACAGATCATCGACTCCAAAAGATTGGCATATAGAAGAAAGCAGGGTTTGGTATTTAAAAATCCCAAAGCCTAGATCATGAAGTAAATCACATTCATTGATTTAGGGAGGTTAGATATGATCCACAGAACTTGAAGGGATATATATGAACCATTATATTCAGGAGCACCATTAAGATCGTGAGATCGACGGTCCTGTCGCATTGCGGGGATTGAAGGTGTGTGAACTTTAAAAAGTTGAAGGCGGTCCGCAATCGAAACCACGATTTTGGAGAAAGGACACATGGAGACTCGAGGTAAATGCGGGGAAAAAAGTAGTTTGATTCAAACCACCTTTGGACCCGCCTGCAATCGCGTGGTCACATGAGTTCATCGCCTAAGGTCATATCGAAAAATGGAGCTAGTGCCCGCTAGACCGAGATCGAGAAGAGCCTTTTGAATAAGCGTTTGGTCACCACCGGTGGTCACGTGAAGGAAGGGGCTTAGAAGCCAAAGAAGCCAAAAATGACTGACTGTAACTACCAGAGAAGACGAAGAGTTACGACTGTCAGAGAAGCCAAAGAATCTTTGGATAATGACCACTGATGATGAACAAATTCAGCATAACCGCCAGAGAAGATGAAGAGTTGCGATGATGATCATGTAGAGGACTTGGCATGAGAAAGACACACAAAACAAAGAAGAGAGTGTGTTTTATCGATAGCTATGGATGTGGTAGAAGGAAATAAAATGCATGATCTAAAGTGAAGATCAGAGACGCAACACATAGCATGTAGAGGTAATATAGAGCATAAAAGGTAGAAGAGAAGCTGAACACAAATCATTTTTTGAGTGTAGGAGGAAAAAGAGGAGATCATAGAAGCATAACGATGCAGAAGAAGAACAGAGTATAAAAGATGAAGAAGGTAGAGGAGACATGGAGCTGTAACAAACCATATCAGAGACAGAGAAAGTAAGTAAAGTTTTGTAAGATTCAATCAGGGTGGTAGGGTGGTTCTAGGGAGGATTGCAGTCCTCTAAATTCTAGTTGGTGCTAGAAGATATTATGGGAGTTGGTGCTTCCATTTAGTGGGTGCTAGAGAAACCTAGGAGTTGGTGCTAGAGAAATATGAGAGTTGGTGCTCTCTGCAAGTTGTAGCTTGCTATCAGAGGTTGTAGCCTCATATTTGAGTTGTAGCTCAAAGACTGTGATGTACATGAAAGTTGGAGCTTGATTGACATCCTAAGAAGAAGAGGTTTTCACCCTTTATAGGTTTCCTCGGGAAAATCAGTGTCTCTGTGTATTCTATGTGATTGATCATTCTATATCTATGCATGTTAAGTTATCATCAACACATTAAATAATAATCTAGAAAGAATAAAAAAATAACAGGAAAAGTTTCAATCTTATATACATAACTGAACCACTCCCCCCTCTCAGTTATGTTTCCAACACACTGTAATGTGTGCCAAGAGGTTCTTTGAATTTTGTTTATGAACTTTATACTCATTTTTCTCGAAATTACGCAAGGAAATCGATGGTCACTTTGTTTATGAGTTTGAGCAATATGTAAAAAGGCCATAGTAAAACAAAAACATTTGAGCATTAATAAAGATGTCTGTATTGGAAGCAAAGCCAGAGACATAGCTCAAATTGGGTGAAATCCGTTATCAAACTTGTGTATGTGATATCATTATTCATTATTGTTGTTCTATTTTTTTCACTCAATTAATTGCAAGTTGTTTATCATTAACGTGTATTTGGATAGATAAGTTAATTCACATGTATATTGCAAATAATCAAGTGATCATTATTATTTTGAGGATCAAGTAGATGTCTATATGTATTAAAGACTAAGTAGCATCTAAGTATTTTTCAGATCAAGTTGGTATCAAAGAAAGGTTTGACAAGTGGTTGCAAGTGAATGCTTACAAGGTCCAAATCCAAGTGAGGAGAAGGAAAACTTGCAAGTTATAATCCAAATATTGGTTCAAGAATCTTTAATCGAAAAAGAGAGATGACTTATCTAAGAAAATTAGGTCCTTATAACTCTGAAGATGATTTCTTCGAGGCTTTTAATTTAATGAATGCCATGGTAGAATAAATGTACAAGGGTTGAAAGAAGGCCAAGGAAGAAGATACATCAGAGAAATTTGAACTAGTTAAATATGAAGGAGGAGGTGAAGGAGGTGGACCTTTCGAACCACCCTCACCATCTTCATCATCCACAAGTGAACATTCTTGACATAAGAAGAAGTCTGCTACAAAGACTTCAAATGATCATAATTTTCCTTTATTAAAATTGGATGTTAAGTTTGAATTGCCAATTTATGATGGAGAATTGAATGCCAAAAAGTTGGACAATTGGATCAAGCAGATAGAGGTAAATTGCAGGGTGCAAAAGATCATGTATGACACTACAAAGATACAATTGGCTACTCTTCGTCTGGGTGGTACATCCTTAATATGGTGGGAGAGTAGGACACAAATTGATCTTGTTCAAAAGGGTAAAGTAATATCTTCTTGGGATGAATTTACTAAGGCCATAAGAAAACAATTTTATCCACTAGCTTATTCACAAATGACAATTATAGAATGGAAACATCTAAGGAAAGGTAAATGCCAAAATAGTCAAACATATATGCAAGAATTTAAAAATAAAGATTTATCTTTAGGAATTATGTTATATAATCGCGACACTCTTCTAAAGTATATAGGTGGAATGCACTCATATCTTCAACACACTATTCGGATGTTCAACCCGATTAACATTGATGAAGTATTAGTACAAGCTATACATCTAGAGGGTAGTAAGGGGAAGCATGTGATTCAATATAAGAAGCCAAACAAGTTTGAAATGAAACCAAAAGTAAAATGGAAGAGTAAGAAGTTAGCTACAATAAAGCAAGTTGAAGGAAAACCTACATGTTCTCATTGTAAAAGAAAGGGGCATGAGGAAGCATGGTGTTGGAAGCTGCATCCAGAATTACGACAAAAAAAGTTCCAGGACATGGGGAAGTAGAAGATTGTTGCATAAACTCAACATGATCTGTGATCAGATTCACTAAGATTGTGGCAATAGGAAGGAAATGAATATCTACTACTAATTATTCAATTAAATCTCCCAAATTGGAAATTGTTTCTGATCAAAAGAAAAGAAGTGAGCTTTTTCATGTCATGGTTATAGTCAAGCATACAATGGTAGATACTTTGTTTGACAATGGATATGAAGTTAATTTAATATCTGAATCAATTTTTAAGAAGTTGGTTTTGAATATGACACCTCATAAAAATTCATATCCATTAGGTTGGGTGGGTGGAGAGGCTAAGTTGCAGGTAACAAAGAAGTGTAAGATCAGATTTGCAATTACAACTAAGTTCTTTAATGAGGTTGAGCTAGATGTTGTGCCTCTTTATATTTGCGACATTGTCTTGGGTAGTTCATATCTATTTGATAGGAAAGATATATTATACCATGAAGAGAATAAATATCATATTTTCAAGGATGGGATTGAATTTATTGTCAGAGCTCATCGAATCAAAACTGATGTTTCTTTAGTGAGTACAGGGAAAATGAAGAGACTTGTGAGTGCAAGCAAATATTTTTTTCTCATGATAGTGAAACAAAAGGAATAAGATATATCCGATGCTTTATCAAGTTGTGATCCATATCATAAGCAGGAGTTGGTTAAAATTATATCTAATTATGATGATTTATTTCAGGAACCTACAAGGTTTCCTCCTAAGAGGGAGGTTGAACATGAAATATGTTTGCAGCAGGATGCTCCTCTTTCTAACCTTGGTATGTATAGATCATCAGTACTAGAGAATGCAGAGATCAAGAATAAATTTTAGGAATTGACTGATAAAGGATTCATAAGGCCAAGTTCCTCTCTATGTGGATCTCCTATTGTATTAGTTTCGAAGAAAGATAACACATGGAGGATTGTATTGACTTTCGAGTGTTGAACAAGATTACAGTAAATAACCATTATCCTCTTCCTAGAATTGATGATTTATTGGATCAGTTAAAGAATGTTGTCTACTTCACTAAGCTAGACTTGAGAAGTGGTTACCATCAGATCAAAATTGCAGAAGGTGATATATGGAAAATTACTTTCAAGACAAAGAAAAGCTTGTTCGAATGGTTAGTTATGCCATTTGGTTTATGTAATGCACCTAAGACATTTATGGGGGTAATGAATGATGTGTTCAAGCCTTACATAGATGTTTTTTTCATCTTCTACTTAGACGGTATATTTATCTTTAGTCAAATATGGGAAGATCATATAATGCATGTCAAGACAGTCTTTGAACTCTTGAAGAAGGAGAAGTTGTATATCAAGATGTCTAAATGTGAATTTGGAAAAAATTCTCTAGTATATTTGGGTTTACATTGTAGGGAATGGTCAACTAAAGATAGATCCTGCAAAAGTAGAAGTTATTGTGAAATGGCCCAAGCCAACCAATGCCATAGAAGTCAGGAGCTTCTTGGGAGAAGTACAATACTAGAAGAAATTCATTGCTAACTTCTCTTTCATAACATCTACTCTACATGCGTTAACAAGTGTAAAACAAATATTTCAATGGGGAGGCAAGCAACAAAAATCCTTCAAGACATTGAAGGAAAATATAAACATCGCACCAGTTTTGTCTCTGCCAAATCTACATCAACTATTTGAGATTTAAACCGATGCAAGTGGATATTCCATGGGAGAAGTCTTTGTGCAACGAGGTAAACCCATAGGTTATCATTCTGATACTTTTACTCAGGCTATGATTAACTATCCAACATATGATCAAGAATTGTATGCATTAGTACAAAGTGTGAAGAAATGGAAGCATTACTTAATGGGAAATGAGACAATAATTCATACATATCATCAACCATTATAGTATTTGCAGTCACGAACTAAGCTACAACAGTCATGACATTTCAAATGAATGGGTTTCTTACAATAGTTTCATTTGGTAATCAAGTATAACAAAGGTAATCATAACAAGGTTGCAGATATGTTGTCAAGACCAATTATCAATGCATCTACAATACTAAGGTATAATCCCTTAGCTCATGAAATTTATGTTGAACAATATTCTAGGGATGATGATTTTAAAGATGTATATATGGCTTTGATTCGTGGAAATAAACAGTTATATTATCATGTGCATGAAAATTTATTATATCATCTTGGAAAGCTTTGTATACACAAGGATGAAAGAGTAAATGTAATTAGAGAAGCTCATACATCTCTCATTTCTGGTCATTTTGGGGTTGGTAAGACAATAGCTCATTGTCCTAAAGATGGATCCTGATTTGGATCCGAAACATCAACAGTCTATTGAAAAAACTGTGGCCATTCTGATCAACCATGAAAACCCCAACCACATAAATATTTTTAATGTAGAGATATTGTTATTGGCCTAGAATGAATGAGACATTTTCCAAGTATGTAAGAGGGTGTGTTATGGGTGCCACAAGTAAGCCCAACAATAGAAAGTTGGGATTATGTACGCCACTTCTAGTGCCTTCTCATCCATGGGAAAGTATCTCCATGGATTTTGTAGGGAGTTTTCCGATGTCCAGGACATGACATGATTATTTATATATCGATGTGCATAGATTCAGTAAGATGTGTATTTTAATGCCATGCACGAAACAGGTCAACATTGAAGAAACAAAACAACTATTATTTTCTAATGTATGAGTTCATTTTGGGCTGCCTACATCTATAATATCATATAGAGACTCTTGCTTTTTGGGAAAGTTTTGGTATCATTTATGGGAGTTAATGGACACTAAGTTAAAGAAGAGCACAACTTTTCATCTGAAGATAGATGGAAAGACAAAGGTGGTAAATAGAACGATAGTACATCTACTTTGAGGATACTGCAACAAGAATCCTAATTTATGGGATGAATAGTTTCCCTGTGTAAAACATTCCTATAATCATCCCATGCATTCTTCTACTCAGAAAACTCCTTTTGAAGTATGTTTGGGGTACTTTCCTAAATCACCTATGTAATTTTATTTTGGAGAAGCAAGTAAAGAGGATGGACATAATGATACAGATAAATATAAAAGGTTCATTCATAGGATCCAACAAGTACATCAAGCAAAGAAAAATTGAAGAAGAGCCAAGCCAAGTACAAGGCAATGCATGACAAACATCAGGTTGATCATTAGTTTCAATTTGATGATCAAGTATGATTACATATTGTTGGGACTTTGTTTTTTCATGTTTTAATGCATGTTCTAATCATTTTATTCGATCAACTGGCCTCGTTACATACTTGGTTTTCCTGCACTTGGTGTAAAAGTGTAACCTAAGAAGAGCCCATGAGGTAGTTCAATACTTATGCATATTTTGTACGTTCTTATTAGTGAAAATGTGTTCATTTATTAAAAAGATATCTTCTAATGGTGTGATTTGAATAAACAGGTTGGGTGACTAGGTAGCCTTGATCATTGACATTTCCAGTCATCCGGTACTAGAGTAAAAGTTGAATTTTAAAGTCTTCTAGAAGCAAATTGGGGACATGGGTTTTATCGGGAACGTCGTCAACATGCAGATATGTGTGTCAAAATTCACTCAGCTCGCATGTGTGGACGTCTAGCTCAGGGGTAATATTTCAGAAAATAGAAAAATCTCAAACTGCCAACTTGCACCTCGATTTTCATGCAATTGGAAGCGAATAGGAAGATTCTAAAACATGGGTTTTTCTCCCAGCATGGCCAAATAGGTCTCTAGTGAGACGTTTTCAAAAATTCACTACGGTTACAGAGTTATGGAAGGTGCTTTGGAGTGGATTAATAAAATAGCACAGTTTTCCTGTTATAGTCTGGTACCAACGTGACTGTCTAATTCCGGTACCAACGTGACTATCTGATTCTGTTACCTCTGCCTGTGAATATCTGGTGGTTGATTAAATCTCTAGATGCTAATGATATTGAGAATATTGTTGGATGGAAGTAACCTAGTTTAGCAAAGCAATCAAGTAACCATCAGATTTGATTACCATGTAATTAATGATCTCTTCCTTGTAAATCATGACTTGAACTCTATAAGAACATGGTCATGGCAAGGGAGAGAAGAGTAGGAGAGTTATCATATCACCAATATGTAAATCAACGTATGATAGTACAGAACATATTCTGAGTGAAGATTAATGGAATGTCATTTTATCTCCATATTTTGATCATCCATGATTGAGTATGAGTTGAGTTGTTAACAAAAGTATGCTTTTATGTTTTGAAATGTGAGTGAAAGTAATGCGTGTGTCAAAAGAAAGCTTCCTATATATTTCAGTAGATGACCTGTTGAAGCGACAAGGGCCCACTGCCCAACAAAGGTCAGCCTCTTCGTAGATTAACATTAGCATTTGTTTTCAGTAGTATAAAAATTAAATTAGATAAAGCTTTAACTCTGTTAGATGATAGCAATACAACTTAGATTAAGATTTTCATTATATCATTGCTTAGACATCTTTAATTGCTCTATTTTTGCATATGCTCTGTTTCTATTCTCATGAATTGGATTTCCTTGAGTGATCATAGATGTTGGTAGCAATTGTCAAAACTGTTTGGATAAGAACTAGTGAAGTTCATTGTGAACCAAAGAAGAACCAACATATTGACTGTTGAACTACCCAAGCTATGCTTTGATGATTGATGTGTGATTTCCCTTCATAAGTGTGGATTGCATAGTTATTTTTCTAGGTCAGATAGCAGAGTTGATCTGTCAAACCAATTCCATCTCATACTTGCATGTGCCATAATGGAATGGATAGCCTCTCTATGAAAGACAACCAAAGTGCATTGCAGTTTGCTATTTTGATTTGTTTCCAGCATGCATAATCTAGTTTAATTCTATACTCATGACGTTAGAAATTACCTTTCTTGCTCGTGTCTTGTAACTCTGTTGATTATGAATCCTAGATTGATAATTAATGAGTGCATTATACTAAACATATAATCAGCACAACATTTTGGCACCGTTGTCGGGGAGTTGCAAATGGTAAGAAGTAATTTTAGTTTGGTTTGTTTCAATGGTTTTAAGGACTACTTGAGGGAGGAGAATAAAACGTTTAAGACATGTTTCAAGAGCCACGCAACCACTATAGTGGGGTTCTCCGAAGCCAGGTTGTCTTCTTCATTTAATGCAAAGTGTGTTTTTCTTTATGAATTTTATTTTTAATGAACTAACTCGTGTGAAAGGATAACTTGGTGACAGTGGGGTCCAAGTAAGCGAGGAGTTCAAGTTTGATGAGTTTTATTGCAATTAGTAGTTTTAGATTAAAATTTCAATCTCTTTAAAGATAAACCATTTTTGGGGTGTTGTAAGAACCCCCAAGTACTAATCCATGTTGTGAGATAGGATCTACCAGCCAGCAGAAGAATGATGATTAAGAGTTTGATGAGCAAAGGAAGAAATGGTACTCCAAGGAATTTCACAAACTTTGATAGCAAATGGAGACCTACCTACATCTCGAGTGGAGCAAATCCTCATTGCTATCAAAGGCCTATCTGCATTTGAGGTGGACCAAGTTTTGGTTGCAGTCAGAGATTTATATGTATCTCAAGGAGGAAGAGAAGAGCAAGAGACTCATGAGCCACACAATATAGCAGATCCAGAAGTCCATAAACAACATCTAGAGGAGATTCAAGAGTCATGGACCACAACTGATAAAGAGTGGACGTTGGAACCTAAACTTAAAGAGTCTCCTGCCTGTTTGACACCATATTTTATCAATGAAGACCATATTTCAAAAGATTTACTTAACATGATAATGGAAGATCTAGTAAGCCAAGAAAATCTAGATTATATTGAAGTTTGGATCCAAACAATAGGTAAACTACCATATTTCTCCCTTATTTGAAAATTTGCAGCATCATTCCTAGAAGGGCAGTTGGCCTTCATGTCCGGACAACCATTGAGGTATCTTTTCTATATTTGGATATGAGTTTTCTTATAAATTTGTTTCGCACATGGCTGTACTAGAAACTTTCATATACTTGAAGAAAGACTCGCTCTTTCTCAATTAGGAAGGATAGTAAATAAGTAAATAAAAGTTGCATATAGTTGTTAGTTCAGTGCAACATCATTTTTATATCTTCTACAAAAATTAAAGTGATTAGGTGTGTTGATAAGTTTTGTTTTCCAATAAAATGAAAGTGACAACTAGAACAGGTGGACAATGCTTCAAAAAAAAAAAAAACCCAGAGGTTTTCACATGTCCAGGTTATAAGCATGACCCTCCCCCATGCCATTAATCTCTTTGCCTCACTTTTCACTGCAATTTCAATTTTTTATTTTTTCTTATTAGTGTGTTAGCAATATGAATCCTCAAAAGTAAATTTACGAAGCATTTGAACTTCAAGAAATTTCCAAGGATACAGGGAAGCCTGCAACATGTCATCTGGTGTTCTGCTGATCCGATACCAAAATGCCTGTGTTGATCCAATACTGAAACCCTATCCAGTACTGGCAGCCTGTGCTAGTCCGATACCAGAAAACAATCCGGTACTAGCACTTTGTGCTAGTTCAGTACCAAAACAAAAAAGTCTGGTACCTAAACATTGGTATAAGATATTGTTGGTTAACCTTTACAAAAATTGTATAGATATTGTTTTCATCAAAAAGTCCATTACAAACATGATCTGTACTTCAGCATGATTAAAGGGATTAAAAATATTAGCCTATAAGTAACTATTTCACCCTAACTACCCTTCAACAATAATCATTGGACTATCTTTACTAAAGAGTAGCATATGAGTATATGAACACTCTCTGTTGTGGGCACACTAGGAAAACTTTATGGGAAGAGGATGTATCAGTACCCTAAGGTAACTTTAGATCATTCTCTAATGGACAAACTCAGATAGACCATACATCTAGAATATTCTAAAGAAGTAACATAAATACATGAGTTTATTTTTCCTTCAAACAAATCTTTAAATACATTTCAAATAAGAGAGTATATCTTCTAACCCAATACCATCCCAGTCTGTAAAAGGGTTTTCAGATGAGCCTCCCCCTATCACTTGTGCAAAAGCACTCTTTAACAAAAATTAAAATAGGTGACTATGGGACAAGAAGCCTCTGATAGAAAAAGGGTTTAAGAGACTAACCCGTCGGGATACTGAACAGGTCTACTGGTAGCAGGTACCGGTCTGTGGTATGACTAGGTAAACCCATCAGGGTACTGAACATGCCTATTGGCAATGGGCCATTCTTCCTGGGGAAGGTATGTCTCTCACTAAATAACACAACTACCCCACCGGAGTACTGAACAGGCTTGCTGGCAGTGGGTTCTGGTTTGTGAATGTCTCATTTATACTTGTTTGATTGCAAAATTCACTTTTGTCATAAATATATATATAAATTCCAGATTAACAAGAAAAATGAATACTACAAGCAAATGTCCATTTGAGAATTACCCTAAGTCAACCTTACTGGTCTGACATCTAAAGCCTACATTACCTAAGAAGGAAACTTCTTAAGAGTGGAGCCCTAACTAGGGAGTCTAATCTACTTATGCTGTGAAATTTATCCATAATATCTAATGATAGTAAATCTCTGAAGGAAGTTAGGTTGGGACTGTTGTTCTGGAAAAATAATAAAACTCCCTGTTTTCATTGCTAAATACTATTGCTTGAAAGGAAAGACAATTTCATTTTTAACAACAAATAAGGCATGAGATCATATACTAGATGACAAAAGCAATTTTGGAATTTGATCTGGTTTATCTTCTCTTATCAATTTTCTTTCATTGTGATACAGTGTGCCAAATATTTTTTGCATAGGAATATGCAACACTTTTGGCATGGGGGAGGGTCAAAGAGCCTCTTCCAGGACTCTTTTCCAGACTCACAGCTCATCTTCAGAGGGCAACATGCAGCAACAACCCTGCAAAACTAGACACAAAGGAAGAAACTCAAGTACAAGAACAGGTTAAAGAAGCTCCATAAGGTACAAGAAATTCCAGTACTGATCCTCCAATAAAGCTCCAGCCTGAAGAATGACCGTTGTTTCAGATACTCTCCAAGTTTTAAACACAAGAAAAGTCAGCCTATATTTTAGATCATACATATCATGTGGTTATACAATGGTCATATAGTCAACATGCATCAGTTCTACATAGTCCTCTTTCAGCTTATAGTAATTTCTTGTAGAAGCATGTGATAAAAGAGTTTGCATGAGGACATGCAAACCAACAGGCATGGGGGAGAGAGAGAGAGAGAGAGAGAGAGAGAGAGAGAATCTCAGCAGATCAGTATTCATCAACTCCCTCCTAGATCTCTAATAGCTCTCAGTTTCAGCCAGCATGTACTTTGATCCATCCTCCACTTCATAGCCTGCAACGTACATTAAAGTAAAGGTAAACTTGAGGTAAAACTAGGCCAATTATGTCTAAATTCATAATCATTCATGTACCTTCATCTTTGCAGTGATCTGGTACTTCAAATTTTGTGTTGGTCCGGTACTAAAACTCTCACTAAGCACTAGTGACGAATTTTGGTAAAATTGACTCAATCTTTGGTATTTTCATGAACTAGTATCAAATATCACAAGTTATCAAGGTATGTGTTATCATTCTAATTTTTACTAGTAAGAATTGTATCAATTATGCATTAAGTTTATATTACAAAGCACACTTCTTATTTGATTATGTCATGTCATCATGATAGTCACTTGATCGTTGCACTCTTGGTTAATAAATGCTCTTATGAATGGTCACTTACACTTTGCTCAACAAGAATTCTTTCATTGTATACTTGTTTTGGTACTTCATTCCCGATCCTTCATTTGTACCAAACCCTGGTTGAATATCAAGTTGTCTTTAGACCTGCAATTAAGTAGGCATGTGGGGTTGACCAACATGAACTGGTGTTTCAAGTCTATTTTGAAGTATGGATTGACAGTTTTGCATGAGGGCATGCAATAGTTTAGGCATGGGGGAATGTTGGGACTTCGTTTTGTCATGTTTTAATGCATGTTCTAATCATTTTATTCGATCAACTGGTCTCGTTACATACCTGGTTTTCCCATACTTGGTGTAAAAGTGTATCCTAAGAAGAGCCCATGAGGTAGTTCAATACTTATGCATATTTTGTACGTTCTTATTAGTGAAAATGTGTTCATTTATTAAAAATAGATCTTCTAATGGTTTGATTTGAATAAACAAGTTGGGTGACTAGGTAGCCTTGATCGTTGACATTTCCAGTGATCCGGTACTAGAGTAAAAGTTGAATTTTGAAGTCTTATAGAAGAAAATAAAGGACATGGGTTTTATTGGGAACGTTGTCGACATGTGGACATGTGTGTCAGAATTTTCCCAGCTCACACGTGTGGACCTCCATCTCAGGGTGAATATTTTGGAAAATAGAAAAATCTCAAACTTCCAACTTGCACCTCGATTTTCATGCACATGGAAGCGAATCGAAAGATTCTAAAACATGGGTTTTTCTCCCAGCATGGCCAATTAGATCTCATTTGAGCCATTTTCAAAAATTAAGTATGGTTACAGAGTTATGTAAGGCGCTTTGGAGTGGATTAATAAAATAACACAGTTTTCCTGTTATAGTCTGGTACCAACGTGACTGTCTAATTCCATTACCAACATGACTGTCTGATAACGGTACCTCCGCCTGTGAAGATCTGGTGGTTGATTAAATCTCTAGATGCTAATGATATTGAGAATATTGTCGAATGGAAGTAACCTAGTTTAGCAAAGCAATCAAGTAACCATCAGAGTTGATTACCATGTAATTAATGATCTCTTCTTTGTAAATAACGACCTGAACTCTATAAGAACATGGTCATGGAAAGGGAGAGCAGAGTAGGAGAGTTAGCATATCACCAATATGTAAAGCAGTGTATGATAGTACATAACATATTCTAAGTGAAGATTAATGGAATGTCATTTTATCTCCATATTTTGATTATCCATGATCGAGTATGAGTTGAGTTGTTAACGAAAGTATGATTTTATGTTTTGAAATGCGAGTGAAAGTAATGTGTGTGTCAAAAGCAAGCTTCTTGTAGATTTCAGTAGCTGACCTGTTGAAGCGGCAAGGGCCCATCGCCCAACAAAGGCCAGCCTCTTCGTAGATTAGCATTAGCATTTGTTTTCAGTAGTATAAACATTAAATTAGCTAAAGCTTTAACTCTGTTAGATGATAGAAGTACAACTTAGATTAAGATTTCCATTATATCATTGCTTAGAGATCTTTAATTGCTCTATTTTTGCATATGCTTTGTTTCTGTTCTCATGAATTGGATTTCCTTGAGTGATCGTAGATGTTGGCAGAAATAGTCAAAACTGTTTGGATAAGAACTAGTGAAGTTCATTGTGAACCACAGTAGAACCAACATATTGACTGTTGAACTACCCAAGCTATGCTTTGATGATTGATGTGTGATTTCCCTTCAGAAGTGTGGATTGCATAGTTATTTTTCTAGGTCAGATAGCAGAGTTGATCTGTCAAACCAATTCCATCTCATACTTGCATGTGCCATAATGGAATGGATAGCCTCTCTGTGAAAGACAACCAAAGTGCATTGAAGTTTGCTATTTTGATTTATTTCCAGCATGCATAATCTAGTTTAATTCTATACTCATGATGTTAGAAATTACCTTTCTTACTGGTGTCTTGTAACTCTGTTGATTACGAATCCCGGATTGATAATTAATGAGTGCATTATACTAAACATATAATCAACACAACACATATCAACAAGGATAGAATGAAGGGTGAAGGTAAAAATCTAAGACCAATTCTATATGGTCCATTAAAGATCTTGGAAAAGATTGGTACTAATGCCTTTTGTTTAGATCTACCAGCCTATATGCAAATGTATTCAGTGGTAAATGTTGAGAATTTGAATCTTTATGAGTCTCCTATGATTATGGATGAAGACAGAAGTATTCAGGTTCTGAAAGCTGATTATTTTTCTCCAGAGTATTTATACGAGCTACAGGACAATGGTATTCTCGATAGAAGAATCAAGGATTCACATCGAGGTGATGTGGAATATCTTCGGGTTGGTCATAAGGGGGTAAAACCAAGTAAAGAAAAATGGATGGAGATCAAAAGGGTGAAGGATATTTACCCTCACTTAGTTGTTGAGTAATAAAAAATTTTGGTGGTCCAAAAGGATTCCAATGGGGAGGAATGATCTAGGAGGATCTAGGAATGCTCACAGAGGTCCAGAAGGGTTCATAAATGCTTAAAATTGGATCATATCAAATTCTCCCGAAAACAACATCAATGCGTAACTTGGTGATATCTTTCCAACAGTGAAAAAATCACCTCAAACAAAGTTTGTATGAAAAAGTTATGGATGGTCAAATTTTAGTTTAAACCAGACAAAAGTTAAAGTCAAAGGGGTCAAGGTGACACATGTCACCACTACAAGGGTGACACATGGAACGACCGTATGGTGCCAATGTAGCCACAACATGGAAGTGCCATGTGGCACATCATACATCTGAACTAGCAGGTGACTTGGTGACCGTATGGTACAGGTGGACTAATTATATTTTGACACATTGAAAAGATAGACCAATGAGAGGTTACCACATGACAGCCTCCCATTGGCCATTTATGGATTATATTGGTTAAACTTTTGTTTGGATTCTGGGGGATCGAACCCGGGTCTCCCACACAACATCCAAACAACCTTATCATTGCACCAATGAATTGATTCTTAACCGAATATGGCACCATATATATTTGAAGTTGGTGTATTGTATTTTTGGTGGGAAAAGGGTCAAGGGCCTAGCCCTCGACCCATAATACATTCAATCATATGATATATATAACATGAAAAATAACTGTGTCTTATACCAAAATTCGTGGGAGGTTTTAAACATTGGATTAAAACCCGTACTATATTAATATATAGTTGTAACCACGTACCATAAAATATGGCATGGTCGATGGGGTTTGACCCCACGACCTGCCAAATAATGAGCCAATGATTTAACCATCACACCAAAGGCGCATTCCATTATAGGATTCCCCAAACAAAATATTAAATGGTTGCCCAAAGTTTCGGGTGGTGGTTTAAGCCCAACCCCCTATTTAATGGGAGTGCGGGATGAGACAAGGACATACAATCATTACCGAGTACAGATAGTCTCAGGGTTCATGTTAGAGGTATCAAGACCTTGGGATTTCACCGTAATGCATGCTAATAGGTTCTTTGATGGAATTTTATGAACTTTATACTCATATTTCTTGATATTTCGCAAAGAATTCGATGGTGCACTCTGTTTCTAAGTTTGAAAAACATGTAAAAAGGAAATTGTAAAATACAAGAATTTGAGCATTAATAAAGAGGTCTCTATTTGAAGAGGACCCAATGACACAGCCCAAATTGGGTGATCTTCGTTATCAAACTTGTGTATGCGATATCGTTACTGTTGTTCTATTTTTTTTTGCTTAGTTAATTGCAAGTTGTTTATCATTAAAGTGTATTTGGATAAATAAGTTAATTCACATGTATATTGCAAACGGTCAAGCGATCATTATTATTTTGAGGATAAAGTAGATTTTTGTATGTATTAAAGACTAATTAGCATCTAAGTATTTTTCGGATCACTTTCTCTCCCCCACTCTCCCCCCTTGTTATCCTTTCCTCTATATACCCCCCTTTCCTCTCTCCTCCCCCCTCTCTCTCTCTCTCTCTACCCTCCCCTCTCTGTATCTCTCTCCCTCACTCTCACACACTCTCTTTTTCTTCCTCTCCCCCCTCACACTCTCTTTCTTCCACTCTTTCCACCCCCTCTCTATCTTCGTTTCCCCCCCTCTCACACTGTATTTCTTCCTCTCTCTCCACCTCCCCTCTTTGTCTTCCTATCTTTGACTCTCAAACTCTCATACACTCTCTCTCTACCCTCCCCTTATGTATTCATCTCTCCCCCTCTCAGAATCTCACACACTATAGCAAGTTTGGTACATCGCAAGGAAATAAATGGCCTTGACCTAGACATCTCAAGACCTAGACCTAGACCTAGACACAATAAGACCTAGACATGGAAGGGCATGGAAATACCTAGACCTAGAGCATATACCATGAACTATACCATAGACCATGACCTAGACCTCGATCATGAACTAGACCCTGACATAGACCTAGATCTAGACCTATATCATGACCTAGTAGACTTATACCATGACCATCAACATGACCATGACCTATATCTTGACCTAGACCATGACCTAGACCCCCCTAACTCCATTTAATCCTAGAAATAACCTATACTCGACCCTTAACCCCCTCCACACTTGAGCCCTAAGTGCACTATACATATATCTCTTATTAAAGGCCCCACAACCCTTGCACCCACATTTTGGTGCTCTAACCATTGCTCTATTCTTTAAAACACTTTCAATCCTAAGCTCTTAGGTTGGGTGCTCATCCTTTCCCAGCAGTAACATGTGAAAGTTCATAGAATGTGCGCACATTATAGGATTGCGTGTGCATTCCTTCTGGGAAGTTTTATGTTCCAAGCACACTCCTCAAACTATTCTATCTCAAAGGGATGACATGACATGGAAAGTCAAGGAAAGGAAAGGTATGACATGGCATGACATGGAAATTCAAGGCAAGTAAAGGCACAAAAAATCAAGGTGTGTGTCAATGATGTTAAAAATGAAAAACGGTAGGGATGAGACTTGAAGCGTGGGACAAAAAGTTTTGTTACTAAAATCAAAATTAAAATAATTTGAAGTCCGATGAGTGGGTGACAAAAGGAATTAAAAGAAAATAGGGCAGAGTATAGAGAAGAAAACGACAGAGCAGAGAGGAGATAAGAGTGTTAGTTCTCTGGTCTGGAAGAAAGAGAGGAGAAATACAATTGAGTAGAGATGAGTATAGAGCGTTGGTTCGCTAGGTGGTGGAGGTAGGTAGGTATCATAATTTTTTTATTTCTTGATAAACTATTTTACCAAAAATGTGAGTGGGTTATGTTTTATTGTTTCATTTTTAGACGTTGAATAAATACAAACTTCTTTTAAAGGCGAGGTGGGGATCAAAATGAGTAAAGGACATGTGCAATAGAGAAATTTATCCTTGCCTTCAAGGTGAGTTAAGATTTTCTTCTTATTCCAGTGGAGTACTTATACAAGTACTCATATGAACATGAACATGACCTAGACCATGACTTATACCCCCCTAGCTCCATCTAAGCCTAGTCATAACCTATACTCTACCCTTAACTCCATCCACACCTAAGCCGTAAGTGTAGTATTCCTATACCTCTTGTTTAATAATGATATTTTATGGATATGATCGTTCATGTAATGATAAATATCTATGATTAAAAATAATTTCAATCCTAAGCCCTTAGGTCCTAGTTGTCCCCAAACCCCATAAATATTTATTCATAAATATGTTTTTTCTATAATAAATGCTATATATGTTGCATTAAGAGTGCACACACGCTCTTATAACTTGAAATCCTTGAGGTTGTGCGCTCATCCATTCCTAGCAAGAACGCACACGTGCTTTAGTGCACACACATTATAGGAATGTGTGCACGTTCCTACTAGGCATTTTTATGTGCCAAGTACACTCTTCTACCTCATCTATCTCAAAACCTCGAGCAAGCCCAACATCTGCATGAAAAAATAGCAGGGACATACATGTTTTTGTTATTTGTGTCTTGTTTAATTCATAGACAATTTTATGCTATTGCAAGATAATTGTGGGAAGAATTGGAAGACAAATTTATCCAAGTGGAATTGGAATTTTTGGTTGTCTTATTGTGTAATAGCAAGAATTTTTTTTCTAATTGGAATTGTTAGTTGTGTCTTCTTGTGTAATACCAAGACAAATTTTTCCAATTGGAATTGTTAGTTGTGTCTTCTTGTGTAATACCAAGACAAATTTGTCCAATTGTAATTGGAATTGTTAGTTGTGTCTTCTTGTGTAATACCAAGACAAATTTGTTCAATTGGAATTGGAATCGTTAGTTGTGTCTTCTTTTGTAATACGAAGACAAATTTATCCACTTGGAATTGGAATTGTTGGTTGTGCCTTCTTGTGTAATACCAATACAAATTTGTGGTGGGGTGCTTAGAATCCAATTTTTCTCTTTAAACATGGGGAACCTAAGGAATTGAGAAAGATCGAGGAAAGAGAAACCCATCGAAAAGGTAGAAGAAGAAAGAGAAAATGCAAAGTTACATATGTAAAAGCATAGGCTTTTAGAAGATGACAATCTAATTTCTAGAAAAATATTTGTCGTTGTTGTTTCTACTCCATCACCACAAGAAAAACACAAGGGTTTAGTAGAGACCAATATAATCAGTATCTCATCAAGACAACTTATTGTATATGACCAAATGATGGAGGATTTTCTTGGAGCTGATTATACAATGGATGAAATTAGAGAGGAAACTAGTGGACAACATTATGGTGAAGAAGTTCATGTGGTGCAACCTCTTGTTGGACATTCTAGAAACTAGTCATAGGCATATCCACTCTCCTCCTAGAATCTATCCACCAATGATTGAATGGGAAAGAACTGCAATGTTGTTAACTCCACAACAAGGAGGTCAAGAGTTCCATAATAGGTGCTATTGGGAAATTCCCTATAAACTGGGTCTAAGGAATAATCAAAGTGATAACTCCCTTAAAAGATTGATCTAACTCTAATGTACCCCAAAACCATCTAGACTAAGTGATAATAGAAAGAGGGAAGAGAGGGTTGATGAGTGCACCTTCAATCCTCACAATTGGTGTAGACCTCTTCATCTTTTTGATGCCTCCTAGATCACAGATCTCCTCCCAAAGATGACATGCAAGGGGTTAAGAATACAATGCAAAAACATATACAGTCTCTAATGATCACTTTAAAATCCTATATATATATATATATATATAAATTCTCAAATTAACAAGAACATATAAACATAGGGATTTGGGACAAAGATAATATCTTTTATTCAAATTCAAGATAAAAAGGTTACAACCTTTGTTGGCGACCTCTCTACAAACCAAGTCTGGGCTCCTCTGTCGTGGCTCCAAGTGCATCAATCCCACGTTAGATTCTCACAACCAACATACCATCAAGGGAAGGAGGAAGGGTTGTATAGGGATAATGACTAGAGGGGAAAGCTGAGGCTAAGACTTAGAGCAAGATGCAAATCTTGGGCAATGAAAGGGAAGGGGTTTTGGAAGATTTTTCTTATTCCCTTGTTGATATCTCTAAATGACTCCCCAAGACCTCTTTTTTTTTATGAGAAAAAGGTTTTTATTCAGTTTGGGGATGGGATACAAGGGGTAAAATGGTTAGGAAACCCTCCATAGCCCATAAACTCTGCCGAATTCTGTGCAATTTTATATTTTTTGCAACTTTTGGAGGTAAACGGAGGCTAGCTAGAATGCATCATGCATATGTACGTGGGCTAACTAGCATGCAACACACATGTGTATGCATGCTATTAGTGCAAAAGGGCATGTACACTATCGAAAAAATGGTTTTTTAGAACGAAGCCTCAACAATATTTTTGGAAAAGTATGCAAATGAATGGGCCAATGTCTTGGATGCATAGATGTGGAATTTTAGGACTATAACAGATGCCCCCTAATGTGTGAGGTCAGGAGAGAAAATGATGGCCGAAATAGATTACGATATCTTTACACAGTGGGAAGGCCTGAGACGAGTGTTCGTGAGCATGTCATCTTCAAAATAATGATAATATCTTCGAGGTGGGCATACCCTTGCCTAGGATAAAATAAACATGGCTTCCAATCAAGTACAGTATTGCAGATCCATGTCACATATATAGTAATCATGACTATGAGACAAATATGAATGTCTATGTAAAGTGCATCCACGAACAATACACAATGGATATACAAGTACAATATGATATGTATCTTTAGGAAGCACCAACGCCTGTAGTTGGATATGATAACTTCATAGCTCGAGAAACAACTTCAATATCTTCAAAACTTAGGTAGGAGTACAATAGGAGTGTAAGGATCAGTACTATGAGGTATTCAACATGTTGTCGAGGAAAGACTGGAAGACCTCGATCATCAGGCACAAAACTTCATTGATTTCAAATACGATCTTGACTGGAATATTGGGATGGTCGACTCATGAAAGTCAAGAGATCAACTACAGAATGTACGAATCAGGTTGGATAAAAGTTTCCTTGGAAAAAAGCATGAAAAAATGATGAGACTCAAGAATCATATTATTGACATAAGTCTGTGATACAAGAGGCACCACAAACCCTCCATATGTTTGGAAGAGTAACCAAATGGAAGAGGACACAACTCTATGTAATGAGAAATACTTCCTAAGGTCATGCTATATCCCAATGACTGGAGAACAAACAGAAGGGTGTTATTTGTCCAAGGGTGACTATCTTGCTGCTGATAAAAGAGAGTGTATATCCCATCCCCTCTTTTTAGAATATTTTATTTTTTTGTCTTTTTCAAATTTTTAACGAGCTTGAAAAAGAATAAAAGAATGCTACGTTATAGAGGAGGAACAAGTGTCACGGGTGTTAGCACTGAGAATCACCCTCCAACTGCAAGAGGATAATCCCAGTACCTATCAAGATGTTTGTGGAGGTAAGTTTATGAATGGAGGTCAAATGGACAAAGCTCAGTACGAGAATGTTTTAACACAGAAACTTGACAAGGAATGCATAGGGAAATGAGGTCCTCATTAACTTCAGTGAGTGGTTTTAGTTTAAAGGTGAGCAGAAGGAAGACTTAGTGATAAAGGTGGACAAGTCTGCCGTGAGCATTCGGCCTTCAAGCAGCTTGGTGAAGAAAAACTCAGGCACAAGAGCACTCTTGAACTTAAGTTTCAGGCACTGGAATATATCACAACAACATAGTAATCAAACCTCCATTACTATGTGACTACAACAACTAATCTGGATCCTCCATGCACGATCATTTCAGCATAAAAAGAAACAAGATAACAAATAAAATACTAAAACAGGTCACAAGAGTACTATAATCAAACCTACATTACAATACAACTACAACCCTTGTCTAGATCCTCCTTGCATGAGTGTTTTATCACAGATTAAACAAGATGATGAAAGAAACTAACTTCTATTAATGTGAAAGTCGCAGGTGTCATACAAAACCAGAGAACAACTCTATTATCAAAATATTAAAAAATAGGGAACTCTGATCAACCGATTGACGACCATAACAAAATCTTGAACTGATCTATTTATACTCAGATCAGTCCACAACTGGTAGGAGAGTGATCTGGCCATCCCATTTAAAGATTTTCGTCTATGCATCCTTCTGTCAGATTGTGCATGTTTCCTCCTGTTAGATGCAAAATTGGCTCAGTATGGGCCTACAAGAAGAAACCGTCCATTGATGTACCTTGGGATGACAACTTTGTCTCCTTAACCATAATTTCCATGATTTTTATTTATGGACTGAGCTGAGGTTTCAACTACCAGTCCCTTCTCATTAACTGAATCCTTCTCGAGATTGGAGCACGATTGGATGACTATCGGGTGACCACCTATCTCTGTTGAATAAGGCATCATATGCGCACATGATTTCAAGGTCGTTGAAAGAGGTTTGGATCCACACTGCTTTCGGGCCCAAAATGCACCCTCTTCTGCCACGTAGCCTCCTCGAAATACCGTGGTTTGGATTTTGTCCCGCCTCTATATTTTAACGTTCGCGCAGCTTGTGGTGCCAAAATTATTGGAGGTCGTTGATCTGATCGCAATTTGTGATCTAGGCGCGCCGACTATTTTAGTAGCCCCGCCAAAGATTTATCCTTCTGCCAACTATGGGATCTCTCCAACTGTGCTTGGAGATAGTGCTACATTGAAATGCATAGGGGATCTCGATCACTGTAAACTGCAGTTGCTCGCTCCCCTACGCTCATAGATGTCACTCGTGACTATGGACAATTTTATGTGATAACATTTGGCTCCACAGGAGATGGCATGCTCCCTACAAGCTGCCAAGAACGTGCAGTTTCGATGCCTTAGACTTTGGGTCATGGAGTCATCTGGCTCGCGCAACCAATCCTTTGCAGATATTCAAGATATGATATTCACTTTCTGCCATATCTTGATATACTGGGAGAAAATCTGCTTATTTATTGAAAACTGAAAACAAATGCTCAGATACTGAGCTTATTTCTGCACACTCCTACTCTAATCAACTGCTTCCTCTAGATCAGGTAAAATCATGCTTCCAATGAAGCCATACAAGTAATTGATTAACAAGTGAAATTATTGATCTAGAAAAGACGAATGAAAGAACCCATGACATACATAAATGGAATTCAAAAGGACAACAAAACCAACCTTTATTTGACAAAAACAATTTGACATTTGAACTACTCAAAGAATCCATATAATTAGAAAATAGATCATGAAAACCATAAGGAAAAACATAGGCCTGATATTGTTCCAACTGAATATCAAATATCCTTGACATATTCTCTTTCCCATGGAAGCTTCCACTTTGAGCTACCTTCAAATATGAACATGGTTGCAGACTAATTTCGTTGCTAATCATATGTTGTTTGATGTTGTCTGCAAATCCAGGTTCAAGCATGGTGAATGTAGGTTTGTTGATTTGCAAAGATGGTTGTTCAATGTCTTTTGCGGACCCACGAAGGTTGATTTCCACACAATGTTGTTCCTTAATGTATAAAGGAAAAGGCTTTATAGTATGGTCTTGAAATTCCTTCATATCCACATCGGAATATGATTCATAGTTGTCATACACAGGTTGGTTGCTCCCCAAGTCAACAAAATGTGATGTAGGGATCTGCTCTTCTTCATATAAATACTCATCAAAGATATGTGAGCCTAAAAATCTTTTATCTTGCAAAGAAAAATGAGCAATATCTTGATTCTTCTCTTCAATCACAGGTGAAAATACATCATGGGAAACCTCTTAAAGGAATAGAGAAAAATCCTCTTCTACAACTATTTCTTGTTTTAAATATGAGACAACAGGTGAATCAAGGAAAACATATAATGCATCTATGGCTATGAAATCATCATTACTATCATCAATCATATCTGGAAATCTTTCTTCTCGGGAAATAGAAAGATAAAAAATTTCATCCATATTTTCAAAATAATCACTTCTATCCTTACTTTCTCTTTCAATCAGATCTTCACAAGACTCATCACATGAGGAACACTCTATTGTCTGCTAAATATTAGACTTGAACCTTTCACAACATTCTTCAAGAATTGTGTCAGAAGAATAATACATCTTACAATACTTATTGAAAGTTGCATGAAATTCCTTCAAAGAAGATATGCTGGCAATAGCAAGTGACCCATACCATCTTCGAGCATCGCCATTTAATGAGTATACAAACATCTTCATGAGAGAATATTCATGATAGATATCCAATTGATCTATGCACTGATGAAAATTTACGAGATGTTGTGCAGGATAATCTCCTTCATCTCCACGGAATATGGGAAGAAAGTATGTGCATTCTAGGAAAGAAGGCACACAATTAGGAAAACCAAGAATATCTGAAAAATTTAAAGGTGAAAACCTATGTGCCAAGATAGCTTCCATTGCTATGGTATCCCATATCAATGAAGTCACCAACAGGTTCTTCCTTCATGGAGTGGAGTCGCTAGGTGAATGATGCAATCTGAGTAATGGGTCCAGCTTCAGTTCACCATCTAAAATTGGATCTCTTCGTTGTCGTTCTCCCAGAGAAGATATATTCACTTACGTCCCTGGAAACGATGCCATTAATGTTAGCAATAAGAATCACCCTATGAATGCAAGAGGACAAGCCCAGTACCCATTAGGATGTTTTTGGAGGTAAGTTTATGAATGGAGGTAAAATGGACAAAGCTCAGTACGAGAATGTTTTGACACAGAAGTTGGACAAGAAATGCATAGGGAAATGAGGTCCTCATTAACTTCAGTTAGTGGTTTTATTTTAAAGGTGAGCAGAAGGAAGAATTAGTAAGAAAGGTGGACAAGTCTTCCATGAGCATCTGACCTTTAAGCAACTTGGTGAAGAAAAACTCAGGCATAAGAGCACTCTTGAACTTAAGTTTCAGGCATTGGAATATATCACAACAACATAGTAATCAAACCTCCATTACTATGCAACTACAACAACTCATCTGGATATTCCATGCATGAGCATTTCAGCATAAGAAGAAACAAGATAACAAATAAAATACTAAAACAGGTCACATCAGTACTATAACCAAACCTACATTACAATACAACTACAACCCTTGTCTGGATCCTCCATGCATGAGTGTTTTAGCATAGATTAAAAAAGATGATGAAAGAAACTGACTTCTATTAATGTGAAAGTCTCAGGTCTCATACAAAACCAGAGAACAACTCTGTTATCAAAATATTACAAAATAGGGAGATCTGCTCAACCAGTTGACGACCATAACAAAATCTTGAACTGATCTATTTATACTCAGATCAATCCACAATTGCCAGGAGTGTGATCTGGCCATCCCATTCAAATATTTTTGTCTGTGCAACATTATGTCAGACTCTGCGTGTTTCCTCCTGTCATACGCAAAATTGGTTCAGTATGGGCTATAAGAAGAAACCATCCATTGTTGTACCTTGGGTTGACAACTCTGTCTCCTTAGCCATAATTTCCATGCTTTCTATTTATGGACTGAGCTGAGGTTTCATCTACTAGTCCCCGCTCATTAACTAAATCCTTCTTGGGATTGGAGCACGGTTGGACAACTACTAGGTGACCACCTGTCGCTATTGGATAAGGCATCATATGCGCACATGATTTTAGGGCCATCAAAAGTGGTTTGGACCCACACCGCTTTCGGGCCCAAAATGCACCCTCTTCTGCCACGTAGACTCCTCATAATACCATGGTTTTGATTTCGTCCTGCCTCTAGATTTTAACGTTCGTACAACTTGTGGCATTGAAATGATTGGTGGTCATCGATCTGATCGTGATCTGTGATCTGGGCACGCCGAATATTTTAGCTCCCCCACCAAAGATTTATCCTCCTGCCAACTATGGGATCCCTCCAACTGCACTTGGAGATAGTGCTACATTGAACTTCACAATGGATCTTGACCGCTGCAAAATGCACTTGCCTGCTCACCTACGCTCATAGCTGTCACTCGTGATTTTGGACAATTTTATGTGATGACAATGGGTAAGAAAACTAGTTCCAAGCGCATGGAACATACTGATGCTCAGTGCAAGGAGACATGTGTAGGATAAGGACACTTGGGAAACTTCCTCCATGGGTCAAGGTGTCAGATCGCAAGGGAAAAATGTGCTACAAGGCCTGCATTTAAGGAATGCTTTTAAGGTTCAATTAGTAGCAACGTGAAGCCAAAGACGCAAGGATGATACATGCGATGTGATTAAGGATGAAACAACAAGAATTTGTCTATGTTAACTTTTACGATCCCATAGAAGGTAATATCGATGGTTTTTCATGTTTAGAGAGTATGAAAAACACTAAAAGAAGACTCCAGAGAGTTCCTTTTTCATAACTAGTTTAGTTGGTTCAAAAAAGGGTTAAACTTATACCAAAAAGATGTCTCTTCAAAACCATTTTAACGACTGTGATCGAGACAAGATCACTCATCTATGTTTTTAACTTTAAGGAATCTAAAAAGAGATTAACTATGGACTCACAACATTTTTCTAAATTTAGTCCCCTTAGCCTGAAAAAGTATAAAATATAACTTAGGAGAACTCTCCCGGTGAGACATGTCTCTCGAGGCATACCTTTTTCCTAGATAATCTATTGACTAGAAAAAGGGTTAAATTTATGCCAAATAGATATTCCTTCTGGACCAATTAACGAGTGTGAAAGGAACAAGGTCACTCGATGATCTTTTCATATTTAGGGAGTCTGAAAATAGATTAACTATGGAGTCCTAGGGGGTTCCTTTTCGTAGATAATATCCAGGGCCCGAAAAAGAGATAAACCAAAACTAGGGAGAATGGCCCTTTTTTGAAAATTTAGTCCCTCAGGCCTGAAAAAGGGTTAAACTTATGTTTAAGAATAGTCTCCTAGTGAACCGAAGTTCCTAGGGAATAAATTTATTCGTAAATTAACCTTCTAGAACGAAAAAGGGGTAAACTACCGCCAGACAGATGTGCCTTCAAATTTTAGTTTGACAAGCGTGAAGGGAAACAATATCGCTCGTCAATCTTTTCAATTCTATAGACTCTGAAAAGGGCTTAAAGAAGACTCCAGGGGGGCTTCTTTTCTTAAGTAATCCAAACGAGACCGAAAATAATAAATAAGTTCTCGTTAGATGTTTCTTTCAAAGTTTAAGCGAGCTTGAAAGACAACAAACTATGCTCTTGGGGAGTCCCTCGGGTATGAGCCAGAAAAGATGAAGAAGAATGGGGCTTCAACACACAGTCATGGCGGGACTAAAAGTACTCCCAAGACTATGGAAAAAACTCACATCATGGATGCCATAATGCAACAAAGGATCTACCTAGGGAATCCATGTAGAGGAAGGTTATACCACCTAATTACGACACTTCTAAAGAAACATAGAAGGTTTTATGTCATACTTCGGTGGGATCGATCCTATGGAAAAGAGGAAAAATCCAACAACATGCAAGATGCAAGGTGATGAGAACCTAACCTATATGCAAGTGTCGAAAAAAAACTTTACCGCAGGATGATGTGTGTGTAACCCATCTCATAAAAAAACCAAACCAAAAGAAAAATCTCATAAGAATGACCCAAAGATATCTCGAAAATAAACTCAAAGACCCACCAAGACAAGAATAGGGAAAAAGAGAGCCATACTAGGGAGAAAAGAGCCAAAAAAGTCTTTAAATAGGGGTAGACAACTCATTTTAACCATTGCAAATTGAAAAATAACCAAAAATCCAAAAAACCCTCCACTTTAAAGCATGAATTTGACGAGCTACGGTGGACGGAAGATCTTCAAACCTGAACCAAGTAAGTACAAATGACCTCTCTCATTATTTTCATTCATCGTTTATTGTCTATTTAATTTTTATAGGGTGCATGCCCTAGTAAAAAGGTCGAGTCTATGTGTACGTGAGATTTCCATGCTCAACACATGTATATACGTGGGAAAAGTAACACTTAAACTGCGTAAATATGTGACTATCTGAAAGACAACCCATGCACATCTCTTTAAGATTTAAAAAAAAACACAAACTTTTATTCAACAGGATGTATGTTCACTGGCGAGAGAGAGAACATGAGTTAGATTTCTTGGTAGAGGAGGATCCAAGGGCCATTTTCATGCTCAAGCAATGTGGTATGTGGAAATTCTTTCAGTTTCCATTCATGAGGACACAACTCAGGTTGTTGAACCATTTGATAGAGTATTGACACCTAGACACAAAGGTCTTCATGCTATAGGGCCAATAATTGACTATGACAACTAAGCATATATACCTTTTGACCAGCCTCTCCAGGAGGGGAGAACAGGTCAACTTGAGGACCTTTCCTCCAAGACCACACAACATAAAAGAATACATTCGTATGTACTGCAAGGCCGACACTGAGAAAGTAGGATCTCAGGTGCCAATTCATAAGATCACAAGCCTCAACCTCTGGATAGTACTTTACATGATTGGACAAATGACGGGATCTACAACACTTCTTCAGGATTCTCACGTACAGATGCATTGTGCAACTTAGTGTCTAGATGACACCATCTTTGATTGGAGCACTACAATGCTCACATATATGAAAAAAAACTAACTAACTGTCAAAGAAGAACAAACAATAACTTCAGTTTTGGAACCGTGTTGTGCACTTTCTTTTTCAAGAGAGTGTCAAGCTTTAGCTTGCAAGAGATAGTACGAGGCCATATTGCCTCCTTTATAGCATTATGCAGGTGGGAAACTTTGTTGCCTCAACAAGGTGCAAGGAGAGTAAAGGAGGCCTTTGATGAAAAATTCTTTGACTAGTGGCCCCGTCAAATTCTTGTGATCGAGGACTACCCCTATATAGGGATCGATTTCCTAAGGGATCCTGGTATGCCTATGCCCCCTGGAGAGGAGCACGGAGAGATAGATACACATTTTTTTAGATTTATTTTATTTTTAATTTTTTAAAAATTATCCTTTTTGTGGTAACGTCAAAGTACTAAAACATTGGTCCGACATTCACCAGGACCAAGTGTCGTCCTCGGGCGAATGTCAGACCAACAACAGTAGGGGGACCGACAACCACGGGAGGATCGCCAACTGGTGAGGCAGTGAGAGTATTACGTAGAGTAGAGAGGAACTTGACAACTCTCACTCATGTAGTGTCGATGGAAAAGATAGAGGACCTTCCCTCAGCCATGCAACCACATGTTGTAGGGTTACTCAGGACTTGGGTTCAATTGTTTCGGCGTCTTGTGAACCTCATAGTTCATTATACTAGGGCCAACAAGCCTATGCCATAGCTAGCACTGGAGCACATATGTGTTGATGGCACCTTTTTGTACTCTCTTATGTAGTGAGGGATTGAGCCCAATGATGTATACCGGCTCTATTTGAGGCTTTATGGCCCACTTTTGTACTTATGACATTATGTTTTGGACACACTATTATACATATACATCTTTTTTCCTTATGGATAAAACATTTTGTACAAATGTATTTACATATTCATGTATGTGTGTGTGTTTACTTTTATGCGTGAGCAATATGCCAATCTAATACATGATTAGCCAATGTATCAGTTAGGTGATTATATCTCCTAGGAACATGAACATAAGTAATATAATCAAATTATCATTCTAATAGATGTGCCCTAAGGAATCGTTGGTGAAGGGTGGGATCGTAGACATGTTATATTCCATTTAACTAAGACACAACTAGTTGAGCATCTAGATAAACCTAGAGGTCAGAAATACCATGTGACAAGGTATCACGTAGTAATTCTAATACAACATTGTACTCAACAACATTATTGGTTGCTTCACCCAGAAAAATATCTCCAGAAGACATCAACTGACCAAAGGGTGCGAATATCACACAAGCCACAGAAGCAAGCCTCCGAGTGTGTCAGATAACACTGTTTGTGAACCCAACATAGACCTTAGATTCACTTGACATCTTCCACAGTGAAAAGAAACACTATAAACTACACGTCCATAAAACAAAAAGACAAAAATGTATAAATAAATCTATACATTATATACAATAAGTCACACCCAGGTGATCAATCTAGGTGTAATACTTCTTAAGGTAGAGCCCATTTCTAGTCTCCAATAAAGCGTTACCCTTGAAATCAACCAGTTGATAGGCACCATTTTCTAAAACTTTCTTAACAATGAACAATCTAATCCACATGGGTCTGAATTTTCCTGTACCCAAGGGATCTTTATCTTGGTCATAAACCAAGACACGATTGCCTTCAGATAAAAATTGAGGGAAGATGGATCAATGATATTGACATTTGACACGTTGTTTGTGAGCCTCATTGGCCAAGGCTACATCTCAATGCTACTCATCGAGGTACTCGAGATATAAAAGACGCTCTTCCAGTGGAGTAGTGTTGGGTAGTAGTTCCACTACCAACTTAAGAGAAGGGATTTGGCACTTTATAGGCAAGACTGCCTCCAGCCCGTAAACGCATTAGAAAAGAGAAAAATAGGTATCAGTCTTGAATGAGGTTTGATAAGACCAAAGTGTCGAGTACACCATCAAATGCCAATTTGACTTGGATGAATTGATCGTCCATTGAAGAATAGTCTTGAGAGACTTATTAACAACTTCTACTTGACCATTTTCCTGTGGGTAGTAAGGTGACGAATTTTCTTTCTTAAACTCTAGTTTTGATGTTAACTCATACATCATCTTGTTCTGGAAGTGATTTCCATGGTCTATGACAATATCCTTTAGAATACCAAACCTGGCTACAATCTGGTTAAAAACGAAAAGTGCGGTCGTTTCTCCATCATTTTTGAATGTCGGCATGTTCTCGACCCACTTAGTGAAGTAGTCTACCGCCACGATGATATGACAATCCCCCCTAGATGAATTTGGGTGGCATGTAGTAAAATCAATCCCCCACTTGATGAAGGGACCAACAACAATAACTGGAAACATGGGAGCAAGATGTGCCTACATATTCTGAGAGAAGATATGGCACGGGTGACACTTCTTGACTTCCTCTACGAAATCTTTAATCAACGAGGGCCAAAAGTATCGGGCGTGAAGAATTTTATGGGTGGTTTCCAACCTAGACAAGTGACAACCACATGCTCCAGTGTGACAGTCATTCAACACAAGTTCTTCCTCTTTGTGAGTGAGACAACGATGGAGAATGCAATCCATTCCTTGATGATACAAAGTATCATCAATGATAAGATAGTTCCATGCTTGATGTCGTATTCACCACCACTCATCGCGAGAAGCAGAAGAAGGGAACTTCAAAGTATGAAGATACACAAGTATATATCCATACTAAGGGTCCGAAGATGCCCATTCATCAGTGACTCTTTGGGAAAATTGTTACCACTCTCAACCGACAAATCCAAAATTAGTTCAGCAAAGACCAAGGAATTTTTAGATTTCACCGACACAAAATCCAAGTCAAATTCTTGTAGGATGACTATACATCGACTGATGCTCTCATCAATGACCCGTCATGTCAATACATATTGAAACAAGTTCACGACAACTACAATGGTGGTCTTGCGAAGTAAGATGTAATGACGAAACCGTTGGATAGCATGAACAACTGCCAAAGCAAGTTTCTCAACATGAGTCTAGTTGAGTTTCATTCCAACCAAGCCTTGACTAATATAGTAGATAACATGCTTTTTGAGCACGCCATCCTCTTTGACCAAGACCCTGCCAATAGTAGACTCTGCGACAACCAAATACAATAAGAAATCATTTCCATATTCCAGAAGACTAAGTAGAGGGGAATACGTTAAAGTATGTTTCAATGCTTCGAAAGAGCGTTGAGTCGCTTCATCCCAACAAAACTTGACCCCTTTTTTAAGAGACACATAAACTCTTTAGTAATATTTGCATAGTTGGAAAAAAAACGCTTAAGAAATTTGGCTTTCCCCTGTAAACTTTGAAGTTGGGAGATTGTGCACGGGGGAGGAAATTGAACTATTGCCTCAACCTTCATAGGATCAACCATGATCTCTTTATTTGACACAATAAAACCTAACAAGTGTCTTGATGTTACACAAAAACTACACTTATTTGGATTAAGGTGAATCCAATAGTAGCGACACCTCTCAAATATAAGTCGTAAATGGGAGAGATGATCGTATCTCTTATGAAAACATGATGCTAAATCATCAAGATATGCCTTGACTATGTGTTTGAGGTCATGGAAGGAAAATGACATGGCCCACTGAAAAGTGGCTCCATCATTCTTAAGGATAAAAGAAATTTTCCTGTACATGTATGTACCCCAAGGACATATAAATGTTGTTTTATGTTGGTCCTCGGGCTTGATCTGAATCTGGTTGTACCCAGAAAAACCATCCATAAAAGAAAAGACCTCACAACTCGCAAATTCATCAACAATGTGGTCAATGAATGGGGTTGGAAAATTATCTTTCAGGCAATCTTTGTTCAGATAACGAAAGTTCATACACACGCAGATCATACCTTGTTTTTTGTTGACAGGAACATGGTTCCACACCCCTTCTGTCAATTGTACTAGATAGATGAAACCAACCTTGATGAGTTTCTCTACCTCAAACTTGATCGTTGTTGTCTTGCGAGGATTGACTGGGTGAAGCTTTTGTCAAATAGGCTTAACATCGAGGTAAGTTGTGATTTCATGTTCAACTATACATGGGTCAATTCCTGAAATCTCCTCATAAGACCAGGAAAGGACGTCGTGAAACTCTTTAAATAATTCAGTATAGATTTGAATATCTTCAAGGGAATAATCTGCTCCGACGAAGACGTTTTCCATGATGCCAAGCGTTCTATAGATGTCTATAGGAATTGTTTCATCTATACTTTCCATGTTTCCCTCGGCATAGATTATATGAATGACTAGAGGGTTAACAGGACAAGGGGAATCTCCCTTCACGGTCATAGTGAACTCTCCTGCCTCTATCCTCCTTAGCTTAGGTAAAAAATAAGATATGTGGTGAATATCATCCCAAGGTCTATCTGACCCAGTCATTACCTCCAAAATCACCTCGTCAGAGGGCAAGAGAGTCTTGAGCCCAAACAGGCTCGAAAACGGGATCTGGTTCCTATGGGGGAGATGGATCAGGGTTGGTCGAGGATTGTTGGACAATATTGTATGCAACCTCAGCAGGGGATAAGGGCATATCCATTCTAGGGTTCCCTACCCATTTCATCGAAGCTGATGGGGAAGGTAAAATCCACGGATCGTTAAAGTAACTCATTCTAAAAGAAGCGACTTGAAAGATCGAAGCCTTCGGCTGGTCAGGGAAAACCAAAATAAACTTGACATCATCAGCAAGTGGAGGATAATCAAAAGTCCCTATTAAAGATGGAAACAATGCGTCACCTAAGTTGATGGTACCTGGCTACGGGTTATTAGTGATTGGGACCATGGACACTCCCGATGAAGAGTCAGGATGGGAGAAGGATAACTAATCAACTATTATGATCTGACCTTCATGAGGAAAACATAATACCCCCAAAATGGTGGATACAATCGTTTTCATAGTGTAGGTCCAACTCATCCCTAAAAAAATATTGTAGTCGAGTGGCGCATCGACTACTTCTACCTTGACACACACAGTTTTTCCCTCCAACTTCACTGGGAAGGAGGGAATTATGCCATGTGGTCTAAAAGATCGACCATCAAACATGGTTAACAACGTAGGCGATGAATACAACTCAGGTTGGCCAATGGCCTTCCAACATGCCAACGACATCATGCAATTCGAGGCACCCTCATCAACCACCGTACAAAAAATGTTCCATGTCAACAATTTCATGGCATACACCACTACTATTTGAAAAGCGATGTGGTGAGGAAGACGAGGTTTATAATCTGTAGGATAAAAATAAATCATTCCCGAGTTAGTAGTCTCGGTCACTCCCAAGGCTGACAACAATTCTTTCCTCTGTGAGGGGAAACTCTGGAGAACTTCCAAATAAGGCATTGCAAAAGGAGTTTGTGCCAGATCCTCCACTACGGAGTAAGTCTAAGCATCCCTTGCATTCAGGTTGTGAGAATACTTCTTAAATTCACCCTTAGGGATGCGAGTCATAGTTTCTCCCACAGTCTTCTGAATTTGAAGAGGAGACGGTGGGTTGGAGGCTTCTTTTCCCTTCTCAAAATATTATGGAATTCCATAATTATGAGCCTTGGTCTGCAGATGAGCATCGAATATCATCATATAAACATTTTCAACTCTGTTACTAGCATTAGGTGTGGGGGCTCCCTGATTTCCCCCAAGTGCATTCGTGGATGAGGAATCTTGAACCATATTTTTCCCTTGTGGAAAAGGGTTGTTTAACACCATAGGTTGTTGTTGTGTGTGGGTTACTTATGTCCTATCTGAGATCGTCTTGAGTGACCCAGGGTTTAGGTCTGTTCGGGTTTCCAACAAAGCCTTTAAAACTATCGACCCTCCTCGTAAACTAGAAGGCAATGCAGTGCACCAGGTGCACTGCATCGTCTCACCGGAGATAGTCTTAATGGGTGGTTGCAAGACTCATGTGTTTGCAGCCTAGGATTGAGTGGGAGATCTGAGAATTGTGTGTTGAGAGTTCTATTGTAACTTATTAACGCAATACGTTGTTGTTACGATTTATGCAGAAAATATAATAACTCATTCATTTAGCTTATCACTGGCTACTGAAAGAAAATAAATATACACATGCATTCAATCACATAATATAGATATTACCATGGTTCACCCCCCCTGGGCTATGTCCACAAAGATATGGCTCTCAGATCTTTTATTATAGTCGTTTAGTCGCTAAATCGTCGCGCGCTTACAAATCTTCTCAATTGGGTAATATCTATATGAGGCAGACTATATCGCACCAGGCTCCTCGACCTGTGATCTAACCCTCAATATCTACACCCCTCTGTCTTCTCTATCTCAATAGCTTACAAAAGTAGGTCATACAACAAAATATTACATATCGACTTGCCACAACAATTCTCTCTATAAAATATGACTCCCCCCTTCTCTGAGACCTAGGTATCTCTATTTATACGCTTCTGGATCTTTAGCCATTACAATACATTACCAAAACCCTACCCCTACCGTCTTTAGGTCTTCCATGCATGCGTGTGTGCTGCTTTTCCTTCCAGCTTTTGCTTTCCTCATGCATGCCTTCTTTCCCAAAATCACCTTTCTTTCCGCCTTGGACTGCTTCCAACAGGCCCCCAACACTGACATGTGGATCATCCCGAGCCACCTAACTTTTGTGCACTTCATCGATCTCCCTGGTGATCGCCTGGAACTTCTCCTTGAGCTCTGTTGCTTGTGTTTGCGCCTTCGCAGTATTCTCCTTGATCATGTCCACTATCTAGACTGCAATTTCATCACTGATCAATCCGACGCATTTTTCCTGAGTCTATGCTATTACTGTCTTGGCTTCCTCTGCCTATGCGATGACTTCTACTACTCGCTCTTAGAGCGGTTCCATTTGATATTGACGCTCCTTTTTCCGTGTTTGCACAGTGGTGAGTTCCACCTATAGTTTCTTCATATCCTACGCCCCTTTGACACGCTATGTGATGGCCATTGTCTTCTACCTCTGCTTGAGGTCTTGGATAGCTATGCTTATCCTTTATTCTTCCTTGTCCCACTATTGGACTTGCTTATCTTCTTCTAACCTTGTCCACAGTTGTGTTGCTTCCTTGAACAAGTCAGTTGTTGCGTGGACCTGTTGATCTATCTCCTGTAGCTACTCTATTGCCTCCTACTTCCTTTGCTCCCTTACTTCTAGTGGAGTGGTAGGTGTAAGTTTCTCATGGAGATTCTTGATCTCCTTTTGATATTGATCGATTTCCTATGCAATCTGATATCTTCTCTACTATTGTGAGTGTAGCCCTCTGCACGATCGTTGGAATATTTTCATAAGTTCCTACCATTTTCTGCTCAAATCCATTCATGCACTCCATTTCCTCTTGGGTCTCGAACTTAGCCTGCTCACATATTATTTCCAATGCATCCTGCTTCTCTGTTGCCTGCTGCAATTCGATTAAGTCTGTGCATGCATGAGACTGTACCTCTTGGGTAACGCTAACCTGCAATTTGTGTAGAGCCTTGGATGGTATCCACGACAATACCAGTTGGATTTGGGTTAATTCCTTTAGGGGTGTCTGCCCCACAATCTTGTCCATGTGCAACATACTGGGTGTAATGTGGAATGTTTCACTCGGTTGTGGTATTGTGTCGACTGTATCGCGCTCGAATTGTTCTAGTCTTTCTCCTACCTATGATGTTGATGGCCCTGTTCCCATGTTGTTGCTCACTGTCTATGCTTCCCTGGTCTACTTGAGGAACTGTCGCATGTCTGCCAGCTCCTCCTAAATCCTGTCCCTGTGGTGTGCAACATTGTCAAAATCCTCAGCTATACAATCCTGAACCATCTGGGCTATCATCTCAGCATCATCCTCTGTGATCGTGTATTCCGAAGGTGTTCTTTGTGCCTTCATTTTCTTGCGCGCTCCCCCCATCTGAGTGGTTGGCCTCTTATTCAAGCCTGGTTCTTGTGGATTGGGACTTGGTATCGTCCTCTGTGCTTCCTCATTCTGTTTCTGCTGTACTTGGGCCTATTGCGTAGTATTATTTTTCCCCTTTTGGGTCCCTGTCTTAGCTGTCCCTTTGTTTTTCTGCTTTATTTTTGTCTGGTCCATCCTCCGTTTCTTGGGCACCGGGACTTCTTGAGGCTGTGTTACTTCCTGCCTTGCCTCCTCTTCTGTTGTCTTTGTAGGTATTTCTTGGGTGAGGGATGGAATCTTCCAGTCGTCCTCCCAATATTTGATAGCCATGTCAATGTCACCCTCCATGATATAGTAGCGCATCTATAGCCACTTCTTATTGGGGTCCTTCCGCACTTGTATCCACATTGCGTGTCAAGTGGCCTTGAAGTTGGAGATGTCTCGATACTGTGTGACAACCTATGGCTTTATTCTCCACATGTTGGAGATGGCCTTCTGCAGGTCTCAAAGGTATCATTCGAATACCGTTGCATTTGTTTTCTTGTGCTTAGCATCTGACGTGATGCCAAGTGATAAATACCTCACTCCACAATTCAGTTTGGGTCCAGTGTCAAAGAATGTGTAACTCGGTTCCTTCCATCCCATGATCACTATCAACATTAGTAGCCATGAGTAGTGGAATTATGTTCCTAGATCTTGCGCATCCTTGCAATCATCCAGAAACAAATTCAAGAGGTAGGGTGCCCATCTAACTATTGTGCCCTCAATGCACTGAGCTGCGACTGCGACGACCCCAGCCAAAACTTCCTCCTCGTGACATTTTCTTAGTAGTTTGCAGGAAAATATTTTTGCAGCCATTTGTGTTGTGACATCATTTATCCTCTTGATGATGATTCCTCACATCCCCCTATCAGTACCGTATTTCTTCTTCATATCCTCCGCAAGTGCTTTCTCCTTTGTCTTATTGTCGAGGAACTGCGCGGGATCCATGCCCCGGGATGGAAACCCTGTAATATGCACAATGCCCTCTACATCTATCGAGACAAGCTTGTCCAACCATATGTCTCCGCCATGTGTGACTGCCATCAGTTTTTTGATGCAACTGTTTGCGTACTGTCCTTTGCCAAAGTGTGGTAGATCTAGCAAACCTAAAATCCCCATTTTTTGCAATCTTATTGCCCATTAGAGAGGTTGATCAATCGGTTCCCCAACCACATTCACTCCCATAGTATGTAAGTATACTCTCTTTGCGAATTCCGAGAACTTCTCTATGTTTGCTACATCGTGGTCTGAGTATTTAAGCTTCTCGACATGCCCTAGCAAGCCTTATTCCACTCGTACCCCATCTAGTATACATGGTAAAATGAGGGCTATGACGGATTGCTAGCGTGGTGACCTAGGTACCTGTTTCTTGTATTTCTTTGGTAGTGGCTAGCTCGAGGTTCCATCAACCATCGTTTGTACTTTGGAATACCGTTCTGCACAGCCCGTGACATCTTCTACTGTTCCTTCCAGTGGGTGATCTGACACGGTTTTTTGAGATTTGCCTGGCTCAACTGTCGCTTCCTGATTCATCATCATTCCATTGACTCTTGAAGGTGCTTCAGTGTTCTCTGGTTGCACCTCCTTCAGGGTTTCTGCATCCAGGTTTTGTTGCTCTGGTGCTTCTATCAGCATATCGACATTCATGCCCTCCGGTGTTGGTTGTTGGGTTTCTTCCACCACGAGTGTTGGGTTCACTGGTGTTGTATCTGGTGATGGGATTTCGTCGATATTGATGATCACTGATAGCTATTGTTTGCCTTCTTCCAATTGTACATGTGCCCTGGTTCTAACTCTGGGTTGTCTGGCAGTCTTGCTTGCTTTTGATTTCTTTGGTGGTTCCATGGTGGTGAATTTCGATTTCTTTTTGTGATTCGTAGCTTCGAAAACCTCTGTGAGCTTTGCTCGGTGATCTGGATATGCTCTCACTCTTTGTCTATTCGATTTTCGCAAATAGACTCTTTGCTCCCATGTTCATGCATTGTATGGGCATCACATGAAGCTTTTAGAGGATGCTACCTTAATTATGGGTTCAATGCACCTCATGTTCTTTCGTAGTTTCCATTATTCTCCCTTGTCGTCTCCAGTTGGTACGATTAATGTGGCGTCCCGTCAGTCCTTTCCGTCATTCGATTCCACATAACTCCATCATTTTGTTCTTCTTTTGTCGTCTTTTCTTTTCCCACTTGTTTCCAACATGACCTGGTCGTTGGCCTTGTCCTCGCCAAGTTTGTATTCCTAAGTGTGTGTGCTCCTTCTTATTTCGACGCACTATGCCTCTGTTGGTACTATTTTTTTTTTTTTTTTAATTTACTATGTGGTGGGTGGTCGATTGTCCTTATATAGCTTCATTCAACTCCCATTGATCATCCCTCTGAGTTCTATGCCTGATAAGTCTTTCAAATGTACAACTCCTCCATCTGTGATAATTTTTACTTTGTATAGTCCTAACCAATGCATTATGACTTTTCCTGGGTGCTGAAACGATTTGTTGTCATACATCAATAGTAGATATCCTTCCTTGAAATTTTTCTTCTTGATGTGTCTATCATGCCAAGCTTTGTCCCTTTAATTATGAACTTGTTGGTGGAACCCTGCTAAGATCTGATCTTCCTCCATGGTCATCAACTGGTTTAGTCTCTCCTGTATTACACCTTGTTCTGTCATGTGTGTAATTGCTTCTATGCGCAGACTGGGTACCAGAAATTCTAATGGTACCATTGCTTCCATATATCAGTTTAAATGGCGTGTGCCCTGTCAGCTTCTTTCATGTACTCTGATAGGCCCACAATACTGCTAGTATTTTGAGGTCCCAATCATCCCTGTTGACATTACAGATCTTTGTTAGTGCGTTCTCTAGGATTTTTTTAAATGCTTCTACTGTGTCATTTTCTTGTGGGTGATATGGTGTGCTCTTCTGATGATGAACTTCAATCTCTTCAGTCATAGCGGTAATAGTGTTGCTTATCAAGTGCATGCCTTGGTTGCTCATCAAAAATCTTGGGCATCCAAATCTAATGATTACTTGTTCAAATAAAAAGTGTGTTGTTGTTTCTGTGATGCAATCCTCCACTGGTGCAGGTTCCGCCCATCTTGTTAGGTACTCCGTCGCGATGATGATGTGCCTTTCTCCTGTTCTTTTTTCTTGTGGGTTGATTGGTCCCACAAACTCTATTGCCCATTTATGAAATTCCTGCGACGTTACCTGTGGTCAAAGTGGCATCTCATCCATTTTGTTGGGCTTACCAACCCTTTGACAAACGTCACATCTTTGGCAGTGCTCCTTTGAGTCCCTGTGAATGGTCGACCACCATAGTCTTGCACGCAATACGTTCTGCGTGATAGCTTTTCCTGTGTAATGTCCTCCTGCTATTCCCTCATGTGCTTTTGTTAAAACTCTTGGTCTTTCGTGTTCTAACACATATCTTCACAAGATGTTATTTGCGCCAACTTTGTATAAGTGTCTTGTGATCAGTTGATAGTCTGCAACTTGGACTACCAGGTTTTTCTTCTGTGCGGTGTTGTATTCCTGCGGTGTGGTGCCTGTGCTCAAGTATTGAATGATATCTGCAAAGTATTCATCAATGATCTGAACTAAAAATAACCTGATAGGTGGTTCTTCTCCGTTTGTGACCGTTTGTGACCCTTGATAGGTGGTTAGGTCCTGCATTCAATTTTCTTGGATTGACTATTACTTCAAAGGAAAATTCTTGAAACAATAGTAACCATCGACACATTCTCCCTCCCAACACTGGCTTGTTGACTAGATATTTAAGGGTTGAGTGATCTGTGAACATCTTAAAGTATTTTCCTAATAAGTAATGTCTGAACATTTGTAGTGTGTAGACCATAGCTAGGCCTTCTCTCTCTGTAGTGTTATAGTTATGTTTTGATTCTAATAGCTTTCTTCTCACAAATGCTATGGGGTGATCCAAATGCCCCACTCCTGGCTACGCCAAGATAACTCCAAGTGCTATGGTTGATGCATCTACATGGATGTGGAATGTATTCTCCCATTCTGGAAATACTAGTATCGGTGTGGTGACCACCTTTTCCTTCAGGGTGTCCAGACCATGTTGACAGTCGTCATTCCACTAAAACTTTGTATCCTTTCTTAACAGTTTCTCCATTGGCATTGTAATCTGTGCGTATCCTTTGATGAACTTTCTATAGTATCTCGTGTGTCCCAATGTCACTCTTAGAGGATGGACTATTTTCGGTGGTGGTAAGTTAACAATTACGACAATTTTTGCAGGATCTACTAGTAAACCTTATTTGCATACTATATGGCCAATAATATCCCAAACGGTGTTCCGAATATGCATTTATTTATGTTTAATGATATCTGGCACTACCTACATCTTTCTAAAATCTACATGGTCTTTCAACAAACTATAGACTGTCCAATCATCCAGGTATACCTCGAGAAACTGGTGTATGAATTCCTTAAACGTGGCGATGACTACTCTAGAAAATATTGTTGGTGAATTCTTCAGTCCAAACGACATGATTGTGTACAGGTAGGATCCCCATTCTTTCGCAAACGTGGTCTTTTATCTGTCTTCCTGTGTTATCATGATCTGATGGTAACTTGAGGATTCATCAGTGAATGAGTAAGCTTCATGTCCTCCTACGTTCTCGAACACTTCATCCGTGAAATGTGTAGGGAATGGGTCATGTAGGAATGCATCGTTCAACTTCCTCAAGTCGAAGCATATCCATATCCCTCCTTGTTTTTTGTCTTGAACTACCATCGAACTTATCCATTCTGATTCTTCAACCGATTCTATGATTCCGACTTCGAGCATCCTGTTGATCTCAACTTTGACTTTTTGTTTATATATTGGGTTCAATCTGTATGGTCGTTGTTTGATCGGTCTCGCGTCAACTCTAAGTGGTATCTTCATTTCTCCTAGCTCTCCTGCTATACCTTTCATCTCTATAAATGTTGTGGGAAACAGGTCGTTGTACTCACACAGTAACTTTGTTATCCTTTCTATTGTTTGTTCATCCCAGTAGTCTCCAATGTTGGCTATTTTGGGATTCTCAACTGTCTCAATGTTGACTTTCTTTACCTTGATCGGTGCGACAATCACTTCTTATTCTATCGGTGGACCCTCCACTTCTCTTTCTCCTTCTGATTCCTTGATCTGAATATCACGCGGATCGTCTTCCTCTGGGGCATCTTCATGCACATGGTAACAAGACAACAATTCCTTGACTGTCTGATTGTTCCGTTGTTGTTCTTCTGTTATGAGTTCGACTTTTGGTCCCTTGATGAATATCATACCTCGTATTTATTTAAGATTTGCATCTATGTTTGGGTTTTCATGCTCAAATGAAAAAGTAACTGTAAATTTTAGTTGCAGTATCATCCAGGTCACAGTTCCTTTGTGTAATTTCTGGTCTGTATACCAGTTCGTTGGTATGCCCTTTAACGTGTGTATGAAATTATGAGGCCATTAATGTGGGGGTGTCATTTTACACAATGTTCCGCACCTCTCCAAGTGATCTGTTGGTGCCCCCTGTCCCTTGAACTTATGTTGCTTGTTGTTTTTCCCTTTTTCACCGAACCTTATGCACAGTAACCGCTTGCATTGGTACTTATCTATGATTTTCTCTTTGTGTGCACCCCACCATCTTCCAGGTGTGGCCTTGAGTGCTATATCAAGTGATAACAGTCTCCGATTCTATAAAACTGCATCTCCATACAGTGCCAAAAATGTTTCCAAATCATTTATTTTGTGGAAACTGGGTGGTTCCCTTATCTCTATGCCTACCTATCTTACTATTCGGTCTATTCATGCACATATTCTTGTAGAAACTTCATGTATCCTTTATTGCCAATTTTCTAAGCCGATATCTGAGTCTTTCACACATGAAGTAATGCTCCAAAAACTGATTATTCTATCTGCAGTTGGGTTTACGTAATCCTCATTGCACGCAGTTTTTCAGTATAGCTGGTCGATTTCCTCTAAGTATAAGCAAGTAGGTCCTACACATATTTCTCCTTCTGATGGGTCTAATGGCATGATGACCCTGTATTCACCTGACTTGAATGTCATTTTACGCGTCTTCAAATTTATTATGGCCTGGTTGTCAAGCGCCCATTCCAAGCCAAGCAACGCTGGATATGGTGTTGTGCCATCCACTATTTCAATTACTTCAAAAATTTCTTTAGTACGCACTCCATCCATGTCTACTATCACTCCTTTCAGTCTACCGATTGACAGGACTCTATGTTGGTTTGCTAGTTTCAGTTGAACAGGTGAATATCCTAATGTGGGCTCTCCCATGCATTGCCATGTCTTCTTTGGTAATACATTCACTTCAAATCCTAGATCCAGTATGATATCTCCCATGTTGAAATCTATGATGTTGGAATTCAGTCTGAACTCCCTACTTGTTCTTCTCCTTGTATGTAGGTGATTGACTGTTTTTGGCTCTACTTTTCCTTCCGTCTCAATGCTACATTTTTCTAGTATATTTTTCAATATTTTGACAGATGATGGATCATTTAATACTTTTACACATGATTGCAAAAAGCCTTTGATTTTACTTACTTATCCCATGGATTGCATCTCGTTGGTATGATCCAATAAAAAAGGCATCTCATAATCTACTGCTTCCTTGCTTTGTTGCGCAGTTGAAGTCGACGCCATGTCTTCCTTCTGAAATTCTTGTCTAGATTTCAAAAATATCTCCTTCTTCGTCTGTGCGTCGAACTGCTTCCTTGGTTCAACGTTCTTCTTCACCCACTGATGTTGTAGTGGATCTTGTTGATCTATGTCATTCCCTATTTTATCTCCTCTGCGGGTAGCTATGTTGATGTTTTGTCCTTGATCCCTCACTTCAGCTGAGATCCACTGAACATTCTAGTTGTTTTGGTTCCACTTTTCCTAGATATTTACTAATAGCGTCGAACATTCTTCCGTGTCATGGTTCGATGCATGACAATACATACATGTTGCTGGTGGAAGTGGACATTCCATTCCATAATGTCCCAATTATTGGAAATTGTGACATACCACTGGTCCTCTACCCCTTCCAAAACCTCCTCTCACTCGTCCTCCTCCTCTATACCCCACTCGATCTCCTCTTGACGCGTTATACTAAGGTTCCTTATTATACTGCACGATATTGTACTGGGGTTGTGTTGTGTTGCACAGTGGTTGTGCGGTATTATATGGTCACTGCGTAGTGTTGTATGGGGCTGGAACTTGGTTAAATGGTGGTGTGGCTTGCCCTGTCATCATTTCTACCTGCTCTCTATATGCATCTAATGTCCTTTCTCGCATCAACTCCATGGTTCTACAATATTTGTCATCGTGGCCCACTGATTTGCAAAAGTTGCAATATGAACTCTTTGGGACTGTCTGGTATTTCTGCATCATTGAGCAGTGATATGGATAGTGACCCAATTTCTTGCAGATTTCACACCAGAGTTCTCCTGTTGGTAATGTATTTGGAATTCTTTATGCCATATACTGCGTGAATGTTGGACATTTGTTCTTATGGTTCCCTTTTGTCCTGCATGTAGTACACCAAACGACTTCTCGTTTATCCATACTTTTATTCTGGTTTAGTTGGAACATTAATTTCCTCATATCTTCCTTCAGTTCTTCGATAGTTGGATCTGTCTGTTGGTACTGATTTTCTTCCAGTTGCAGGGCTTCTTGCAGAGCCTCTGCCTTCGTTTGGAGCTTCTATTGTCACAATGGGTATTTTAAGTGTGGTAGCAGTGAATTGACGAACAGGTGTCGATGATGCATATCAGTCATAAGATATTTCAACTTTCCTTTTAAACGCTTAAATCACTGGTCAATTTCCCAAACAGATTCTCCTGGTTTCTATCGGATTTCTATCATCTCATTCATGTATTGATCCTCTGAGCTTGGCTTCTGGAACTCATTAATTAATAACTTCTTAATGTCTGACAGTTTCCTTGTCATCCCAGGTGCATTGTTTGCATCTAGACTCATGTACCAATCTAGTGCATGGTCTCTTAGCGTAATAGATAACTATGCCAGTTTGGTATCTTCGTCAGTGATATGTTTTGATTCATAGATCTTTGCACAAATGAACAAGTGTTTCTCAGGGTCTTTTGTTGCTTCTCCTTTGAATTCTAGTAACCTTATGGTGGGATCGTGTCATGCCATTTTGAACACTGAACTACTACCTCCACACGGTGTATATACTTGATTAGTGTTGTCTGAACTGGCTCCTCTAGTTGTTGTTCCTTGTCTAGATGTACTTCCTATTGTCTGAATTCTTCCGAACTTTGGTTGTCTAAATGGTGGTGTTCTCTTGGGTGTATTATTTTCACATGGGTTTATGGGTTCCACACTGACATTAATATGGATAGGATTGTTGCCTTCTCTTCTCATTCTTGGACCTCTTATCTTCCTCTCATATGTTGCATGCAGGATTTCCTCAATCTGCTCCACAGTCCGAAGATCCTCTACCTCTTCCTCGTCGCTTTCCAAGCCTTCCCTCGTGGATACGACTCTATTCTTGGTATTCACCTTGTATTGGTAGGGTACTCCACTATGCATCTTTCCAATTGTCGCCATGATCCTCTTGATCTGGTCGTCATCCATCAAGATTGGGTCGAAGGGTTCCTCCTTCTTTCCCTTATCCTTTTGGCCTTCCATTTCTCCTCTTTCTGTCAGTGCTTCCCCCCTTCCCCCATGCACACAGGGAAGTTTAGTTGTCTGACTCCATTGTCATTACGCCTTTGTTATATAGCAGTATCTTAATAGAAATATACAACGATCTAATGTACCTTCCTCGAGGTCCTCGTAGAAACTCTTGTTCTACTGCGTTGTACGACTTCGTTGTATCTATTGTAAACTCTGTTATAAATCCTGCCACAATACTGTCGAGCCAAAATTCTACTGCATGGGTGAATTTGTTGTTTACTTGCTGTAACTGGTCAATCTGTACGGGGGTCCACTTTAACTGTCAGATCCGGTTCGTTGCATTGTTATCCTTCAACCTTAGTATCCACTCCTGCAATAACTATGGAAAATCACAGAAAAAGAATTCATGCAAATCAATAAAGACATATTTCTCAAGATATTTGCGAGGTGTCACTCTAGGGTTTATGTTATCCTTGTGTGAAAACTCCAGCTCCTTTGTCTTTAGCCAGCTTTCGATCTTTTCTTTTGTGGGATTCCAAGATCTCAACATCCCCTTCTAGTGGCTCACTTCTTTGTTTTCTTCTTTAGTATTGTCTTCCTCCGCATCCCACACATGTTACATAACTTTTCATAGATCTTCAACGTATCTCAGCTACTCAATCCTCTCTTGTTCCTACCAGTGGCAATAGAATTATTTTTTGGTTACTTATGTCCTATCTAAGCTTCTCTTGAGTGACCCAGGGTTCATGTTTGTTCGGGTTTCCAACAAAGCCTCTAAAACTATCAACCTTCTTGGTAAACCAAAAGGCAACCCAGTGCACCAAGTGCACTATGCCGTCTCACCCGAGATAGTCTTAAGGGTGGCTGCAAGACTCATGTGTTTGCATCCTAAGATTGAGTGGGAGATATGAGAACTATGCGCTAAGAATTCTATTGTAACTTATTAACGCAATACGTTGTTGTTACGATTTATGTAGGAAATATAATAACTCATTCATTTAGCTTATCACTGGCTACTGAAAGGCAATAAAGATACACATGCATTTAATCACATAACATAGATATTACTATGGTTCACCCCTCTGATTACATCCACAAAGATTTGACTCTTAGCTATTTTATTATAGTCTTTCAGTTGAACATCGTTGTGCACTTACAACTCTTATCAGCTGGGTAAGATATATATGAGGTTGACTAGATCGCACTAGGCTCCTCAGCTTGTGATCTAACCCTCAATATCTACCCCCCTCCATCCTCTCTAGTTCAACAACTTACAAAAGTAGGTCATACAACAAAATATTACATATCGACTCGCTACAACAATTCTCTCTATAAAATACGACTCCCCCCTTCTCTGAGACCTAGGTATCTCTATTTATACGCTTATGGATCTTCAACCATTACAATACATTACAAAAACCCTAACCCTACTATCGTTAAGTCTTCCATGCATGCGCGCGTCCTTCTTTTCCTTCCAGCGGTTGCTTTTCTCGTGCATTCCTTCTTTCCCAAAATCGTCTTTCTTTTCGCCTTGGCCTGCTTCCAACATTATGCCAATAGCTTTTGGGATTCCTTAATATGAGGGCATTGGTGAGTCAAGTGGTCATCTGTGCAAAGCTTACATGGAAACTTCACCTTCCTCTTTTCATTTTTACCCTCACCAACATTATTCACAACCTTCTTATCCCCCTTACCCTTCTTTTTTTTAGATTTTATTTTTCCCTTGAATTGTTGGTTACCCTTGGGATTCGTGTATTGCACACTATGTACATATGAAGTTTGGGTTACGAGAGTAACCAACCTAGGCGTTTGGCTAGCCATAGTCTATTGAATCGATAATTGTTGTAACTGATTAATCAACTAATCTGTGGGCTTGCTCTGTGTTGAGCCTACTATGCCATCGACGTGAGGCCCAAAATTTTGTTTGGTCTTGTTGAAAGTCGACCATGGTGTGTGTTGAAGATTGAAAAAATCAACAAAGTTCCACCTGCAAAGTGTTGCTAAAGCCTATTATTATAAAAACTAAATAATACTAGTAGGTGGGACCCCCTTGAATTATTAGAGAGAAGATCTGTTCATTTTGATGTTAAGATAATGTGTGACACGACTGACATGGTCGATGAAGATCTTGTGGTTATTGGTTATAAATTGAGCTTATGAAAATTTGATTCCTTATGTGACTACAACCTATGCTATTCATTAATGTCATTGTTGTTTGTTCTTATTGCACCTAGATTATTGTTGTCTGTTGATTCATAAGAGCTTGGCCAATTGTTTCATGCCGGATTATTTAATTGGATTGGGCAGGGAATAGTCCAACCTAGGCCTGAGAGGCCTCCTTTCCAAGCCCTGCAACCACCTGGTATCCCTGCACCTCCTCATGTCTCATTACAACCCAAGATCCTTGGAAATGATGGATAGTAGGAGATTGTCCACCCGACAGTCTCCCAACATCGTGGCTGGCCCAACTTGTCCTTTCCTCCTCCTCTGTCGGTTAACCCCATTATCCAGGCTGCCCCTAATCACTCTTCAGTGCAATCCTCCCATACTAGCAAGAGATTGAAGACTGAAGCCCACCATGCACTTGATAAAGGAAAATCCACTGCTGCCCCTTCCTCACCCTCCAATGACTCTGACAAATCCATGTCTTCCTGGATGAATTTAAGGGATGATTGTTCCCATGTGATCAGTGAGATCAAGCCTAAAGGCTCTACACAGCCAAAGGCAAATTCAGGAAAATCAAGAGGTGACAACAGCAACCAAGGAAGGGTTGCATCACAGATTGGGAAATATGGCTTTTTAGTTTTATGTTATCTATTGTGTTATGACAATTGACTTAATGGATCTTTGGACATCATGTTTTATTTTGGATATATGAGTATTATATTTGAAATAATTTCGAGTTTTATGAGCTAAAATTGCCAAAAGTAAATATGTTGATGGGAGACGCAAGGAGGTGTGTTTTGCTTAACTAATGGTTATGTTGTGATTGTTATGATTGTTATGAATTAAAGGGAGTCACAAGGGGTCCCACCTACTAGTTATTATTTATTTATGACCCTTATTATGATTATTACCTTTCCCCCCTAACTAAAGTTAGTTGAGTCTTTTAATTAACTTAACTAATGAGTTGGTTTAACTACCTTAACCAATTCTAACTTGTTAAAATCAAAAGGAAAGGGAGGAACAAAAGGGGGAGAGAAGCAGAAGCATGCTAAGGTTTTCTCTTTGAGTTATGTTGAGATAGTTCTGTTTTCATTCATTCATATATTCATCACAACCTAATTCTCTTTTGTGATAGCAGTGTCTTATTGTAGACAACAATATTCAGGGCTGAATCAAATCATTTGGACACTTTTTTTCCAGAGGTGTTTATCTATCTTTGATAATCTGTGTAGACTTTTGTGTTTGTGAATTAATTTTGATGACTGATAAATGCTATTGTGCAGAGTCAAGTGGGCAATGATCTGTGGCAAGCTGATTGTTAAGCCCTAAATAGTGGCTCATTACCCCTTAATTGGGGCATATTACATTAGTAATGTTATTTTATTTATGGTAGCTTTAGTCCATTAGTTGTAATTATACCTCCTAGTCTCCTATATATACCAAGAAGACATTTTCATTTAGAATCATCTTGTATTTGAACATTTATGTGGGAATAAGGAGGTTTCCCCCACAAAGAGGCTTATTATATGAATTTATCTCTTTTTCAAGGCATTAAGTACTTATTCTGAGGTTTTTCTATGCTATATTGATATTTGTTTCCTAACATATGGTATCAGAGCTCAAGGTCTTGGGGTTTCACTGCTACATCTGATACACCTTGGAATTTTCACTATAACTTTTTTTATACAACGATTCAGAAGGAAAAACTTGGATTATATTTAGTAGATGGATCAAGGTATGCTGGGTTAAAATTTCAGCTCCTGAGGCCTTATACTTTCAGAGATACAGCCTTTCTAAGATAGGGTTCTGGAATCATTCTGAATTGAGTCATTGTGGAATTTTCAGTATAATTTTTTTTTTATAATGTTTCAGACCCTGAAATACGGAGGCTATTCACAAATTAGTAAGTTATACGTGGTAACAATTTCAGCTTCTGGGTCATATTACATTTGTAGATACACCCTGTGGAAGATAGGGTATCTAACTAGTCCTATTGACTAGTCTAAAGCAGGTGTTCCGCGTAAAACAATCATAATGTCTTCCTAGAGTATCCAAATTGAGTGAGACTAGTTTCATTGGATAGTGGGCAGACCATAGTAGTTCTAGTACGAGTTTCAAAATTTTATATCAATTATTTTGTGCAGGGCACGCTATACAAGTGAGATCTCTGGGAAAGTAAAAAAATAAGCAAGTTGTGGGGAAATTAATGTAAATTCCACTTGGCACATCCAATTTTGATCAGACCTGTGGAATTGCAGAGAAGAAATATCATAGACCTACAAAAAATAAAATTTCTTACTCAGAAGGGCCGAAATTTTGGAGATACAATAAAATGAAGATTTTCTAGCAGAACCACCTCAAAATCAAGGTTTAAAGTGATACTTGGCCAACATGCCACCAAAAAAGGGAACTTCTACACTAAATAAGCCTCCAGACAATCCTACTTGGACTCTTGATGAAGGTGAAGAAATGCGTAGGGACATAAATGATTTACAAAAGAAGACAATAACAAAAGATGAACTACAAGAGATGGAAGCTAAGTTGGAGACAATAAATACTAAGATGGATGGTTTAAAAGGGGAGATCATGGAAGGATTGAAAATTTTCCTAATAGAGAGGACACCTGAAAGTGAAAATGTATCCCATGAAATTCATGATGAGGA
>JZKD02S1673258.1:1455735-1468135 GCA_000966675.3 Picea glauca
CCATCACTTCTTCTCTAAAATAAAAATCTAAGGTTCAAGCAGTGGAAGATCACATCGAGCATCAACAACAAGTTCTCCAAATATTAAAGGACAACCTGACCATGGCACAAAATCATATGAAACAACAAGCATATCAACATCATAGTGAAAGAAGTTTTGAATTAGGGGATTGGGTGTTTTTAAGACTACAACCATACAAACAGATGTCCCTCAAGCAAGCCAAGAAGGATCATAAATTATCACCAAAGTACTATGGCCCTTATAAGGTGTTGCAAAATATTAGTACTATTGTTATCGGGTTAATTGTTAAGTGCGGACACAAATCAATCCCCCTAGCTTCACTACGAAACTAGAACAAAACAAGACAGTACACTACTCTTTCCTTAGATTCGATTATCAAATGAGAAATGGATCTAGAACATACCTTTTAAATATTGAAGATCCAACTTCGCCAATGCAATCCAATCTTCGTCACGAGGTTTATGAGAAATATCTACAAATAAGCACAAGCTAATGAAGACAAGAATAACAGAGTCTATTTGATATGAAACTATGTACATGATCAAGGAATCATACAATATGGACAAATAACATTCATATAGGAAAGAAAGCATATTTGTATTAAAGAATGTAGAAGAAAGATACAACCAGATGCCTTGATGTCGCCAGGTTCCTTCCAACAGTTCCTTGCTTCCCACACACTTCTTGCTCCAAGGATTCTGAGACCATGGATCTGATAGCTACTCACAATCTATCTTGACAAAGAAAATCTCAAAGCTAACATACCAAGCTAACTATCTCAAGCCAAATTTCTAATCTCAAAGGCTCAAGAACTTTCCTACACAAATATGATAACTTTATCCATGAGAGCTCCTCTCCTTTTATAATTTGAAGAGGATAAGGTGAGGAGGTTAGGATGATCCCACTAAATCATGAAAGTGAGTAAGATCCAAACCATTTGGAGGTCACCTCACCATAGAAGCTTCTCCTTCCAGAAGCATCAAGAAAATGCTCATTTTTCCCACGTACGAAGGCCGTTGCACCCTAGCTATAGTGCAGCGTGGAGAAATCCTCCTTAATAGGGTTTTAGCAAAGGAAAATACAACTTCTTCTCTCAGGCAAAGTTCTTCTCCTTTCTTTCTTCAGGAATTTAGGACACTGAGCCCTCTGAAGGCAACAGATAGTTTTACATCATTAATGGTCATAAGGGTGACGAAAATAATGTGTAACAACTATGGCATACAAATTGGAGTTGCCTGCATCTTCACGATTACACCCAATTTTCCATGTTTCATGCTTAAAGAAGGTTATAGGTGACAAGATCCTAGTTCAAACTATATTTCCAGAACTTGATGAGGAAGGAAAAATCATACTGGAGCCTGAAGCCATCACTGACACAAGAATTCGCTAGCTAAGGAATAGATCCATTTCAGAGTATCTCATTAAATGGAGGAAACTACCAGCTAAAGATTCCACTTGGGAAGATGAGTCTTTTATACAGAAGCATCTAGATTTACTCAAGCGTTGTGGACAACACTTGTCTCAAGGGGAGGGGCATGTTAAGCCCTAAATAGTGGCTCATTACCCCTTAATTGGGGCATATTACATTAGTAATTTTATTTTATTTATGTTGTCTTTATTCCATTAGTTGTAATTATACATCCTAGTCTCCTATATATACCAAGGAGACATTTCCATTTGGAATCATCTTGTATTTGAACATTTATGTGGGCATAAGGAGGTTGCCCCCTCGAAGAGGCTTATTATCTGAATTTCTCTCTTTTTCAAGGCGTTGAGTACTTATTCTGAGGTTTTTATATGCTATATTGATATTTGGTTCCTAACACTAATCCATCTTTTAGAGTTCAATTTTGGTTTTCTGTCAAAGGTCCTTTTGTATGTTCCATCGAGGATGTCTAAGTTTGACTTTGGTCCAAGATCTCTGTATGAGATTTTGTAAAGGAAATGACTCTTTGGTGAATTGGAATGAAATAAAGGATTTCTTTATGTCTCAATTGTCTTGATTATCATCTTGGTGTCTTTACTTCTATCCTTACATTTATTTCAGCAACTGTTATATTTAGAAAATTGCATAAAAAATGAATTTCCAACAAGATTTTTGTTGATAAAAGACTAGCCTAAGAACTCGTAATTAATACTTGTGAGTTAGGATGTTATTTTTGTTGGCTATAAACATAGGGTGATATTCCTGTCTACTTTGCTTTAGCCAAGTAAAGTTTGAAAATGCTTGAGTAAGATCAATTCATATCTTTTCCTCAACATTTATTTGGCGACCATACTGGGGAGATCTTTGATATCTCTCTGGTTAAAAAATTTATATTTGATTTTTCATCGATACATCTTTCTTTTCTGAAATTGATTCTTTGATTATTTTTTCTATTAATGATTGTTCCTGTTTCAAGGTATCCCAATATTGATCCCAGTCTTCAAGACCAGAGCAGCATTGCTTTGAACCTGTTTATCACCATTCTAGACACTGCCAATACCTGTGCTGAACTTAACCATTCTTGGGCAGCAATTGAACAAGATATTAGTTCTCAAGAACAATTTGAGGCTAGACATAGACAGCCTAGAAATCAGCAATAACCTTTTGTTTCTTTAGTTTTGTCCTTTATTTCATGTCCTTAGATTCTCGTGCTTCTAGAAGAAGAAGGGGGCTTGTCACCTGAAATCAATCCTATTGCTGAAATAGGAAGAAGAAACGTAGTGTTATATGTCCAACAAAATTCTCTAAGGAGGACTTTATCTGATTCATCCATCTTGTCTTTCTTTCCATCATCTATCATCCACAAGATGGCATCTAGTGGTGGCTCTGCTGGCAATCTTCCCAATCTTTATCATCATCGGTGAATGGTAGCTTATACAACCACCATATCCCTGTCCAATTTACTACAAACCCCACCAAATTCATTAAGAAGTATGGGATTTTTTAGTTCGAAGAAGATGCCACAACCATACCATGGCATGTGTCCTCTCCTCTTAACTTAGCACCTACTACTTGCCCACTTCTGAATTTTAAAGAGAACTTGCCTAGGTTTTCAGGAAATAACATTGTTAGTACTAACGAACACCTAGTGGCATTTTCTAATGCTTGTCATAACATAGGGGCTAACAACAATGACACTTGCATGTGCTTGTTTGTCAATTCCTTGGAAGGAAAGGTTGCATCCGACTTCTTTGACCTTCCTCCTAAGATCCTTTCTACTTGGGAGGAATTAATCTATTGGTTTCAATACACTTATGGGCAATCCAAAAGCCTTGCTGAGAAGTTAAGGGAATACAATAACTTCACTTACAAAGATGGTGAGACCATCAAGTCTTTCAACTTGCGTTTCACCAAGTTGTACAATCAAATCCTTGAAATTATCCGCCATCAGAACCAAGCCACTTTCATGCATTACTACAATGTGTTGCCTTCTCCTTACCGTCATAGGCTTGAAGAAAAATCCATTGATAATATCGGTTCTACCCTACACACTTTCTCAGAGTATGAGGAACAACTTGAATGAACTGGTATACCCCAGGGAGAAACAGTTAGGCAGATAGATATGTTCGCTCTCTTACATCTAGTACAAGATATGAACAATCGTATGATAGCATTTGAGCGGAAGGGTACTATCTCCCCTCTCACCCCTGGAGCTTCATCCTCTTCTGCACCCCCTTTTAGAAGTTCGATTGAAAACAATTTTCATCCTAAGGCCATCCCACCTCAAATTTGGTGTAACTTTTGTGAGGAGCACCATGAAGAAACCACATGTGAGGTAAAGAAGAGTGTCAGAGATAATATCTTTGGTAAAAGACTAGAAGCTACTATCGTTTTCCTAGACTTTGCAGAGCCAGAGGATGTCATGGTTATTAACACTAGGAGTAAAGCATATGCTCCCAAGGGTAAATTTGATCCTCCTCACAACTCTCTTATCCCTAGCTCATCCTCAATAGCTACTACATCCCAGGTTCCTAAAATTCTTGAGATTCAAAGAATCACCCCCCCTCCTCCCTCTTCTAAATACAATATCTTGAATCAATTGGCCAACATCAAAGTAGATGCAACCCTCCTAGACATGGTTGTCGTCCCTGAACAACAGATGCATTTAAAACAATTCATGGAAGGAAAATATTCCATTGTAGCCAATCTTTCTGAAGAGGTAGACGAAGAGGATTATTCTGTAAATAAGGTAGGTGTACATAACTTTAGATACCCTATAACCCGCCCCCCCCTTTTATATTTCTATAAATATCATGGATAAGATCGCCCATTGTTGCCTCATTGATGGTGGTTCAGGCCCAAGTGTCATGTCGAAGATTAGTATGGAAGATATAGGCTTGTATTGTACAAATGAAAATGCCAGAAGCATGCTCTCCTATAATAGTATACAACAAACAACCATAGGAGATATTAAGGATGTAACCTTGGTTTTATTCCCTCATCCTGAGATAAGGACAACCCTCAACATTCGGGTGATTGATATGCCTTTGAGAAATTATTCGATTATCTTGGGGAGAGATTGGAAATCCCTAATAGGTGGATACCTCTCACTTGACGGGACACATTTATCTGTTCCTCAGAATGGTAAGAATATTATAGTCCTTAGAGAAGGAAGAATTTCACCCTACATAAAGAGTGTTCCACAATCTAGCATGAACTATATCGAAGAATACATAGGAGTGTACTCCATATTTTCTAAAGAAGATAATATCCCTTTGGAAAGAATTGGTTCAGATGATGAGTTATGGCGTATGCACTTTGATGGTTCACACTCTAACAAAGGTAACGGGGCTGGTATTATCTTGGTTTCCCCTGCAAGAAAAATTCATAATCTGTCATACAGGTTGGAGTTTTCTTGTTCAAATAACATCGTTTCTTTGTTGTTAGGTATTGAGAACGCCCTTAATCTTGGTTGTAGTCACCTTTTAGTTTTCAGAAATTTTGAGTTTGTTGTGAACCTTATACGTAATACATGCTCTCATAGCAGCAAGCTAGTGGAAAAATACTCCCAAACTGTTTGGGCACTTGTCTCGAACCTTCTATCTTTCAACATCACTCATGTTAGGAAGGAGTTGAGTTCAATAGCTAATCGGTTAGCTATGTTTGCAGCCTCTCCTACTCATCAACTCTCGCCTCGTTGGCCTGATTATGCTTTCCAATCTCTGCATCGTCCATACATTTCTGAAAATGAAGGATTTTGGAAGGCCCTCCTTGATGATGAGAGAATTTGTGCTATCATCCAAGATGAACCTCTTAAGCCCGATGAAATTATATCCATGGAAAACAATAGGATTCCTGAGGGATTGAATCCTCTTGAGAGTCCATTTTCATTGAGTGTTGGAGGCAATAAGGAAAAACATAAGGAAGAGGAGTTACAACAGAAGGTGGTTAAAACCATCTCCATGAACATTAAGACACCTGGATCTCCGACGAACGTAAAAATAAATGTCCAATTTTTTGATAAAGAAGATATGAGGTATGTCGAGTTACTTGGTGGTTTCAAAATGTTTTTGCTTGGTTTAATATGGATCTTCGTGGTTTTTATCCAGGTCTTCTTCAACATACTATGAAACCAGCTAGGCAAAAACAAGGACTTGTTAACTCTGTACTTGAAGCAACCTTTCGAAGGGAGTTGAGAGTTTTCTTAGGGCCTGAGATGTTTTTTTTAGACCACCCTAAATGGGTTTCCAATTGGGAACCTACTTCAAAGACCACTGATAATATCATAACTTGTATTTGTCTTCGAACTTTTAGGCAAGCGATTCTGAGAAATCCCTTTTCCCCTCTCAGTATAGAAATTTTTTTGCAATAGGTTGTGGAGTCACAGTTGAATCCCTTACTTGACAATTTGTTTGGTTACAATAAAATCAAGGTAGAAAGGGGAATTTTTCACAAAACCACTCTTATTACAAATTGTGATACTATGTCTCACAATTGCTTGCATTCTAGCTTATTTGATGCAAGTACCGCCTTTAAAAGGCCTATACACATGGATTTCAATGAATTGGTCGGTCTCCATGCTTATCTTGATGATTTAATCGTATGTGTCAAAGGGCTGATAATTACACTAGAATTTGAAGTATGGAGTCATTTCTAGATTACTTTTGTCTTGGACACTAACTCATAAATTTTAAAAGAATTACAGAGACAATGGTTTTCCTACAGCACTAACAGTCCTCGCTTGAAATATTGCGAGGAGCCAACATGAAAATTTCTAATGTTGTATGGATTTTGCTGTATACTAATATCTTAGCTATGCTTTCAGTTTTTGTGCTTCTTTTCTTGTCTTTAAAAACTTCGATTTCTGCTTTCCAAGTTAAGTTTTTCTTTTCCCTGCTGCGCTTCATTTCCATCCTTTATTGTTGTTGTTTTAATTTATACTTTTTATTTCTATTGCAATTTTTGTCTTTATCATCTTTTAGCATTTGGTAAAGATGGAATGTTGGATCAATACTACCACAATGACACTCTTGCAAATCATTGTTAGTCGATAACAATCGATCTTACACAGCTGTTATGATGTCTCCTCTGAAGGGCCCTTGAAATTGTTACATATTTTCATTGCTATCTTACAAGGAATTGGTTATTTCCTGCTTCTTCTTACCATTTCTTCATCCATTGATATATTAAGAGCAATCTTGTAAGTCTTTCTCTTTTAAAGTTAAGAGAAGATCCTGGTTGATTAATTATGCATACAGTGGTAAAAGCCCCTCATACTTAACATTTTTCATAAGTTATTCCCGATTCTCGGTCATTTTTCCATTAAATTTGCTCACTTCCCCCATTGCATAATTATTCTAGTTATGTCTTCTAAAATTACTACTCTTGGTCTATGAAACCATGAGTTTAGAGTTATAAATATGTTAAAAACAAATTTCCCTATGGAGTTGCTAGTTTGTTGACGATTGAAAACGTCAACGAAGTTTCGCCCGCAAAGTGTTGCTAAAGCCTATTATTATAAAAACAAAATAATAGTAGTAGGTGGGACCCCCTTGAATTATTGTAGAGCATATCTGTTCATTTTTATGTTAAGATAATGTGTGACACGACTCACATGGTCGATGAAGATCTTGTGGTTATTGGTTATAAATTGAGCTTATGAAAAGTTGACTCCTTATGTGACTACAGCCTATGCTATTCATTAATGTCATTGTTGTATGTTCTTATTGCACCTGCATAACAAAGATGTTTTTAAAATTACATGAAGGGCAGTTTTGAGAAAGGCAAAGTACTACAACAAATGCAAAAGGGACCTAGTTCTGCAATACTACATGCATGGAAATACTATTTGATTGTTGTTAAACCCTAGCTAACAAGAAAATGGCTATGAAATTGTGTTGAATTACATTTTTTATATGCATATGGTTGACATGTTGGTGGTGCATTTGGCAAGGTGATAATGCAATGGTTATGCATTGGTTAATGGAATTTGTAGCCAATATACATATGGTATGAACGTTGGTGGCTCCTTCGGTAAGATAATGGAAGTTATTAGCTATGCGATTTTAATTGAGTTATATAGTCTTTATGCATGGTGATTAGGTTATGGGCAGGTTGATCGCACTATCGATGATAATTATATACATGATTTCTTGGATTGTATAGTTGACATACAATATGGTCCAGTTAGAAATTGGATATATGATGTAGATGGAGCAATTGGCAAGAAATTGATGCAGATTCCAACGCAGATTTTAAATTAATGATTTTAATGAAGAGCTTGTTGGCATGTAATGATGAGTTAATGTAATGTGGGTGGAGGCGACGTGCATTTACTGCACGCCACCTTTACCCCTTCGATGGTCGCCACCCTAATCGACCTATTGTTCATTCTTATTGCTGTGTTATGCCCCAAAATTTTAGCAGGGAAGAATAGCTCGGCCAACTCTCATTTTAAGGAATCCGATTAACAGGGATGTCCTTTTTTTTGGCCATTCTTGACTACGCTCTGGTTATGAAATGATTACTGGATCAGGCATATGGATTTGTGTTTTCCTAAGCATTGCAACTGTGTCAAATTTTGGTTCTTGAATGGAAATGGATAGTTCTTCCTGTAATATTTTTGCGTTCGTAGAGGTTATTGGTCTTCCCAGTGATAGCTCTCTATTACTACTGCTGGTTCAATTGGAGGGTTTTTGTTTAATTCTTGAGTGGATAGCCATCTTCACGCACCGTCACTATATTCGGTCTTTGGCTCTCTTGGGTTTAATGTTCGAAGGTTTTTTGCGTCGCTATGTTGTATTTCACTTCGACATTGGTTGTTTCCACCACTAAGGGTCACGAAGTGAGTGTTCTATTCTTAGCTCGACCCTATCTCCGCCTCAGTACTATGGTAGTTGGATGAAGAACATGAGGTTTATACCCTGCGTGCATTAAATAATTTACCTGGCCAAATGAGGGCCTCGTTTTTTTTGCCCCTGTCGTGGATTGATACCTATCCACAAATGAATCATGTCTCTCTTTGTATGTACACCTTGGCCTCAAAGTTCCACTATTACAAGAAGTCTCCTTTGTTCCTCCTGTGATGGATATCGAGAAAACCCTTAACCCTCCAGTCTGGAGTTTCATAGGAAGATTTTTGAGCCTGTCAAGTTGCTATGGGTTATTATGGTCGATTACTTTGAATACGAACTCGCCCATTGGTTGTATGGCAGTCATGTTGGTATGGCATTTAGTTACTGCCTCTATGATAATAGCGATAAACTTTACATTGCCAATTTCACTTCTAAATTTCACAGTCACCCTCCTTTTGTAAAATAACTCAATATTATTAATGGATAAGGCTTATGCCCGATTAGATTAGATGTGAGGGGATGCATAGCTACCACATCTCGTTCAATTGATTGATTTCCTACCACAATGGAGAATTGTTGGTTTTTATACAGTCACTAGTATTTGCACTTATGATGATTTGGATGATGACTGGCATTGGTTACGAATGCTTGGTGTTGTTCACACATGTCGCAATTCTTTTCAAAGTAAATTAATGGGCATGGTAACTATGATTTTCTTTGGGGATGAATGACTACTAAACTGGATGACTCTAGAAAGTATATCCACTGCATCCTTGTGTTTGTTGATTGAATAAGCCTGAGTGTGCACAGTTTGGTCAATCACGGTGTGACTAAATCGAAGCAACCTCATATTAAATCGATAGCTCAACATGATATACTGAGTTATATGTGACTGTGTGTTGTTGTGATAAGAAGAAACGTTGCACTGTGGAATTTTGTTTGTTGCGCACTATGTTTAGTATAGATAGCTTGTTTTTATACTCAGGGATACCCATAGAGTTTTAAGCATCTTATTTATTTCAATTGACCACTAGTTAAAGCAGGCGTATTGTTGATGACAATCGTGTTGGATAGGTGGCCCAGATTTTAAGTCACATTGAATTGTTTCATTTTTACAGTGGAAGAACTACATTGCCTGGGCAAATTACTCCTGCATAGTTTGTGTCTAAATGGTGCTTGTTCGTTGTATGATTAATTGTCTTTTCAGGCATGGCAATCTGATATATATGTGAACGAATATCATTGCATTTTTTATGGGCCCTATTGCAATACTAGTGACTTCATTATTATTTTGAAAACATGACTTTTGAGCATAGTCGTGGATTGAAGAAATGCATGGAAGTAGTTGATGTTGATGCCTACAATTTGGAAATGGGTATTGTTCGTTAATTATTATAAAACACAGAGTGTGTGAATGAAGGGAACATAACCTCTTACAATTTATGTGGAATATTTACTGTTTTGTGATGGCACTCTGTTGGATATTTGATTATTGGACAGTGAACTAGTTAAGCACATAGTAATTGTTACTCAGTCATGATGATTGTTGGTTGGTGCATCTATTCTTACTCCAAAAGGTTTTATGGATTGCTTGATTAATTTCATGAACAATAATTGTTATCCTCCCCTCCCATTATCTCACTTTCCACTAATTACAAACCCTTCACATATCCCATATTCATTTTTTCACTCCCTCTTCTGATATTTATTATAGCCAAGAGAATTTTTGTGTTAAAGTGGATGAAGGTGGTAGTGTCTTGGGTGGATTGCAGTGAGGTTTTATTGGTTTTATTTACAGTTGATTGTTGTTTTCATTGAGCAGTGACCATTTCTTCTCCCCGTTCATTATATCATATTTTCGCTAATTACAAACCCCTCACATATCCCAGGACATTGTTTCATCCCCCTGCTCATTGATTAACATTAAAACAATTTGTATGGATTGGATTTCATGAGTTTGATACATTCTGAGCCAAATATATTTCATATTTTTAAGAGTTGTCGTGTATGGTTATTTAAAAGACTATTTGCTAATTGATCATGCATGCAGGATGAGTTTTTTCAATCGAGGTAGCCATGGACGAGGAAACAGACGAAGAGGTAATGGGAACTGAGGCCCAATAAGGCCCAATTTCTCCATACATTTTGACGTTGACTCAGAAGAGCTTGGCCAATTGTTTCATGTCAGATTCTTTAATTGGATTGGGCAGGAAATAGTCCAACCTAGGCCTGAGAGGCCTCCTTTCCAAGCCCCGCAACCACCCAGTATCCCTGTACCTCCTCATGTCTCATTATAACCCAAGATCCCTGGAAATGATGGATGGCAGGAGATTGTCCACCTGACAGTCTCCCAACATCGTAGCTAGCCCAAATTGTCCTTGCCTCCTCCTTCGCCAATTAACCCCATTGTCCAGGATGCCCCTAATCACTCACCAGTGCAATCCTCCCATGCTAGCAAGAGATTGAAGATTGAATCCCACCATGCAATTGATAAAGGAAAATCCATTGCTGCCCCTTCCTCACCCTCCAATGACTCTAAAAAATATGTGTCTTCCCGAATGCATTTGAGGGAAGATTTTTCCCACGTGATCAACGAGATCAAGCCTAAAGGCTCTACATAACCAAAGGAAAATTCAGGAAAATCAAGAGGTGACAATAGCAACCAAGGAAGGGTTGCATCACAGACTGGGAAATATGGCTTTTGAGTTTTATGTTATCTATTGTTTTATGAAAGTTGACTTCATGGATCTTTGGGCAACATGTTTTATTTTGGATATATGAGTATTATTTTTGAAATAATTTCGAGTTTCATGAGCTAAAATTGCCAAAAGTAAATATGTTGATGGGAGACACAAGGAGGTGTGTTTTTCTTAACTAATGGTTATGTTATGATTGTTATGATTGTTATGAATTAAAGGGAGTCACAAGGGGTCCCACCTACTAGTTATTATTTATTTATGACCCTTATTATGATTATTACCTTTCCCCACTAACTAAAGTTAGTTGAATCTTTTAATTAACTTAACTAATGAGTTGGTTTAACTACCTTAACCAATTCTAACTTGTTAAAAGCAAAAGGAAAGGGAGGAACAAAAGGAGGAGAGAAGTAGAAACATGCTAAGGTTTTCTCTTTGAGTTTATGTTGAGATAGTTCAGTTTCCATTCATTCATATATTCATCACAACCTAATTCTCTTTTGTGATAGTAGGGTCTTATTGTAGACAACAATATTCAGAGTTGAATCAAATCATTCAGACACTTGTTTTTCAGAGGTGTTGATCTATCTTGGATAGTCTATGCAGACTTGTCTGTTTGTGAATTCATTTTCATGACTGATAAATGCTATTGTGTAGAGTCGAGTGGGCAGTGATCTGTGGCAAGCTGATCCAACTTTTAGAGTTTAGTTTTGGTTTTTTGTCAAAGGTCCTTTTGTATGTTCCATCGGGGATGTCTAAGTTTGACTTTGGTCCAAGATCTCTATATGAGATTTTGTAAAGAAAATGACTCTTTGGTGAATTGGAATGAAATAAAGGACCAATTTATGTCTCAACTGTCTTGATTATCATCTTGGTGTCTTTACTTCTATTCTTACATTTATTTTAGCAACTATTATATTCAGAAAATTACATAAAAAATGAATTTCCAGCAAGCTTTTGTTGATAAAAGACTAGCCTAAGCACTCGTAATTAATACTTGTGATTTAGGATGTTATTTTTGTTGGCTATAAACATAGGGTGATATTCCCGTCTACTTTTCTTTAGCCAAGTAAAGTCTGAAAATGCTTGAGTAAGATCAATTCATATATTTTCCTCAACAGTGCGTCCGACGGGATCTTGTACAAGGCACCAAGGACTTTAGGAACCACTCGAGAAAAAATGTGGGAGGAACCTTAAATTTGATCGAGCTCTTTCATCGACACCATTCTTAGACGTGATCCGAGATATGGACGACTTTTGTTTGCTCAAATTTGGCTAGCAACTCAATGTCAGCATCATATCTTATTGGTAACTGGAAATGGTTTAATAAAACCTGTTAAGAACCAAACATCAATATAGCATATAAAAACCTCAGAAAAAGTACTCAACGCCTTGAAAAAGAG
>JZKD02S1673258.1:1472308-1484192 GCA_000966675.3 Picea glauca
GAAAATGTCTCCTTGGTATATATAGGAGACTAGGAGGTATAATTACAAATAATGGCCTAAAGCCGACATAATTAAAATAACATTACTAATCTAAATTACAACTAATGGCCTAAACATAAATAAAATAGCATTACTACTCTAATATGCCCCAATTAAGGGGTAATGAGCCAACATTAGGGCTTAACAAAACCACAGCCAGGTCATTGAAGTAAGCGTAATTCGAGATATCGAGCTCAATATACCATTTCGTGACACCCCCTATAAGAGTGTTTTGAAACAAATGCAACTGAATGGAGTCATCCTTTAATGAGTTGGATGAGCACCATAAATGAAATATCGTAACATGATCACCTGGATATTCTCCAGGATTTCCTTCAAACATAGGGATGTCTGAGGGAAACTTAGTCAGCATGGGGAGTCAACGCGAATCATGACATATCGGGTCGTTCAACAGCCTCGACAAGTCTAGAAAATGAAAATTTGCTAAGAAAAGGTAGTCTAGGTTGTGGTGGATTCAAAGGAAAAGAGGGGCCTAGATTTTGATTGGCACCAGGTTGCCAGAAAAAGTTTACATCCTGGCCAGGGTTTTGGTAGAAACCATGGTGGCCCTGGCTAGTAAATGGAGTTTGTGTTTGATTCTACATCGTCGGCTGATTCTCGTATTTGGATGACATACCTTGTATAGGGATTTCTCTTTGCATGGTATTTCAAGGACCTTGGTTAGGGATGCCCCCATCTGACCCTCCTGGCATAGGTATTGAACCCTTCTCGGGGTTCCACCGAGTATGGGAGGGGTTTCCCCTGATCGACATCCCTTATAAAGGAAACAATCCCTGCCAGGGATTTCCAAGACCTTGTGAGTTGCAAACTCCTGTCATAGCTCCCTGTGAAGGAATGAAGCCTTGAATAAGGTTTGGTTGACCAAATATGGGGTTTCCCCCTTCCAAGAAAGCAGACGATGAGAAAGCATTATTTCCAAATGCATCGAACAAAGAAAAAGGAATAGACCCTACCAGAGTCATATAGGATTGAGATTCATGACTCCCCCCAATAAACAAACTAGAGCTAGTGTTAAGCTTGATTATTTGCTGGAAAGTGCCTCGAAGCGAAGGGGACGGAGGAGGCATATGACCCCCACCATAAGGGATAGCGTTAAACAGAGAATTGGTGCCTACAAGAGATCCTTGTAAGGTAGCATTAAATCTCCCTTCCCCCAGACCATCAATCTGTAGAGTAGAGTAGGTTAAGATCGAAATAAAATCGAAATTCGACATCCCATACAAAAAGGGAGTGCCAGACACGTTCTGGATAAAGGGAACAATGGTCATAGTTGTTGAGGGGACTATGCCACTGCCTGAAGTTGTGGGTGTTTGGATAGTCGTAGTCCTAATAAGTGGAGGTGGGCGAGGAGGCATGACACCCCCTCCTGCGACAGTCGATATGGGAGTATGAGGACTCCCAGAAGAGGTAGCAGTAGTTGCTTCCATCGTCGCTCATCTAACAAACTGACGTTCAGGTGAAGTTACCTCAAGAGGGACTATATGAATAAGAAGTGGTGTTGATAAGTTAGTGATCGGAGGGTTTGCAGGCCTAAAGCCTTCTTCTTCGAGGTCAGAAATGGTGGACTCCTCTGGTGAAGGAAAGTATTCTCTAGGAGTTGGCTCGAGTATATTTTCCTATGTCCCGGTCGCTTCAAAATAACCCTCTTGATCTAGCCTATACCTTAGTAGTGGCGGAGGTGGCTCCAAGTAACTGGTGGCAAGCCCTGAAGCCTACGTGAATGGTTGAGATGTTTATCTGCCACCTTGTGAAATGATCAATTGACACTCTAAGGTTAAGCTAGCATTACACATAGAGCATACACTAAAAATTTCTTAATGACAAATCAAGAAAACAACTAACTGGCAAGAAGAATAGTACACCAATTGACACTAGAGCAACTTACCAATGCAAGTGTAGCTCGAACATGGAAACACCCTTCGGGTATACTCTTCAAAGTGCAATATGAAAATATTCCCTAGGTACCACGATATACCCCCACAGTCACCCTGTAAGTCCCTAAAAATAGGAAACTAGGTTTTCAGCTCGTAGTTTGTCACCAGGCGAGTGGATTCAACAGTCGGGTTGATCGTAATGAGAAGGATAACAAAGTCTTAAGCCTTTCAAGGATACCAAAGGAAAATGATCCAGAAGACAACTGAGGATCTCAAACATATTCAAGGTCCATGAGGCTCCATAGTCAAATGCAATTAGCTTAAGTCCCAAGAACGACCCTCAATATACGATCCCCACTACGTTTGGTTCGTCTTTGGAGGGGTTATCTCCTCTACCTTTCCTCACACGACCTCGTGTTTAGCTCCTATGTTAGAGGGGGGTCCCGATTGACTCTTACGAAACTAGACTCTAACACTCCCTATCACAAACTCTTATGTTTGTTTAAGCAGCCTTGAAGAGTTTCCTTTCCACACCTATTTCAAGGCCCTAAAGACTAGACTACTTGGTGAACCCTACAAACAAAAGTCTAGTTGATTTTAATTGGCTTGATTTACTCAAAAAGGGTACAAACGTGCAACTTATGGTGTTTTCAAGAGACGAAAGAGAAGAAATAAAAGCTTTAGAACATTCGTGCAAAAAGTAAACTAGGTTCTACAACTGAAAAATGGCTTTTAATCTTTGTAAATGCAAACTTTTCAAGGTATAGTCCAAGATGCTAAAATGCAAAAAGTTTCCTAGAATGCACTTTTCGTTTTACAATGCAAGTGAAAACTACTAAACTTTCAAGGAAATAGCAAAGAAGGAACTTTGGAAATGGAACTCTTTTCTTTTGTAATAAACAACCTATGCTACAACTACCAAACACAAATGCATAACTAAATGCAACTATAATTTTTTTATTTTTTGAATGCTTAGAAAAGAAAATCACAAGTAAATGATATTTTTTTGTTTTTCAAAGCACAAACAAGGTAAAGAAAAAAATAAACCCAAGACTAACACAGACCCTAAGCCACTGCTTGAACGCAGGGATTCACTAGAATATACAGGAGGATCTAACACTTACAAGTTCACCATAATCCTTAAAAGAAAACAAAAGAAATAAAGAAACAACAAGGGTTCCTTATAAACTACAAGATATTTGAATCTTTAACCCAACCAAATACAATCAACAGAGACCCTGAAGAGTTTAGGAAGGCCAGAGAAGCAAAGAGATTCTTTCTAGGAAAGAAAAAATAGTTTTAAAAACCCTTCCAAAACTCAAAGACATGTGTTGTGCACGAGTATCCTGCATATGTATGCGGGCTGTATACTATGCAGAAAAAGTATGTATGTGGGATATATAAAGGATAGGGTGCGTACACCTCTGCAAGTTTTCAAAAAATGAAAAAGGTTTGGATAGACAACTAGGTAGGGGAGGCTAGTAGGAACCTGGAAGGTGACTAGAGATCCTAACTGACTCAATAAACTTAGAAAACTCAAAAGAAATTGAAAATATCAAATCAAACCAAAATATCCCACTAAGACCCTAGAGAGACTCCCCAGTGGAGTCGTTAATTCAGCTATGGAGAAATCCCCCCTAAACTGGGTCTAAGGAATAGGCAGAGCGATAACTCCCTTAAAATTATGATCTACCTCTAATATACCCCAAAACCATATAGACTAAGTGATAAGAGAAAGAGGGAAGAGAGGGTTAATGAGTGCACCTTCAATCCTCACTGTTGGTGTAGACCTCTTTCGCTTGTTGTTGCCTCCTAGATCACAGGTCTCCTCCCAAAGTTGACCTACAAGGAGTTAAGAATACAATGCAACAACATATAAAATCTCTAATGATCACTTTAAAACCCTATATATATATATATATATTCTCAAATTAACAAGAACATGTAAACATAGGGCTTTGGGACAAAGATAATCTCTTTTATTCAAATTCAAAATAAAAAGGTTACAACCTTTGCTGGAGACCTCTCCACGAACCAAGTCCAGAATCCTCTGTCGTGGCTCCAAGTGCATCAATCCCACTTTAGATTCTCATAACCAACATACCATCAAGGGAAGGAGGAAGGGTTGCATAGGGAGAATGGTCGAAGGGGAAAGTTGAGGCTAAGACTGAGAGCAAGATGCAAATCTTGGGCAATGAAAGGGAAGGGATTTTGGCAGAGTTTTCTTATTCTCTTGTTCATATATCTAAATGACTCATAAAGACCTCTTTTTATATGAGAAAAATATGGTTATTCGGTTTGGGGATGGGCTACAAGGGGTGAAATGGTTAGGAAACCCTCCATATCCTGTAAACTCCGCCGAATTCTGTGCAATTTTATATTTTTTGCAACTTTTGGAGGTAAACGCGGGCTAGCTAACATGCAACACACATAAGTACGCAGGCTAACTAGAATGCATCATGTGTGTGTATGCAGGCTATTAGTGTATCATGACACGTACACTATCCAAAAAATGTTTTTTTAGAAGGAAGCCTCAACAGTATTTTTGGCAAATTATGAAAATGAATGAGCCAATGTCTTGGATGCATAGATGTGGCATTTTAGGACTATAACAATATGGGTTCATTGTCCCTACCTAGTTTGAGCAATGTGCAGTGAAGAAATCCTAAATGCATTCAGGTGGATGAAATTGGTATAGCATCACTTGAAGGTAAGTTACCTAACTTTACTAGTTGTTATCATTCTTATAAAAGGATTAAAGAATATTTTGAACCAAAATCTGATGCTGCTAAATGTCAATTATTTTTGGCTTTGTTAAAATCCAGAATTTTTATTGTTGTTAAGAGAATTTTAGGCATCAAAACCGTCAAAAGTTTAGAAATAAGTCATCATATTGTTAGAAACCTTGTGGATGCTTTTCAAATAATTTGTAAGAAATATCATTCTCAAAACTATAATGTAGCCCGACGTGTCTTGTCATAATCAATTGTTAGCAAGATCACAACAAAACATCATTTTCTACAACAGACCTCTCATCTCATGAAATGAAATATCAAAACCCTTAGAAATTATTCTCATAGATGTGATAACCTCGACATAGGTGGCCAGACAGATTTGTGGGCCTTCACTAATAAGCTACCTCATTCTAACATGAAGTTAATTGAAGTAGTTAAAGGACTAGTACAAGATTTCTAGCATGAGAACACTAGGGATTCTTCTAAACAAAAAGATGTATTAAAGTTTATAATGGTATTTAGGGACCATGAACCCCATATTAAATTGTATTTATGGATTCTTTCTCAACATTACACAGAAAAAATTGTATGAGAGATTGAGGACAATACATAGTGCACTTAACTTGGGCCAAAGATATTTCCATAAATGCAAGCCTTGGTATGTTTGAATAAACACAATTTGTAACACATGTTGTTGTAGATATCACATTGAGTATGGTTATTATTCTCACACACACACACACACATATCATGTATTGCATAACACCTGTTAGTCCCTAAAGTTGCACTTGACTGTGAGAGGGAAAGCTAGAGCATCATCAGGTTATTGCAATAGTATTTTTAAGGGTTTTTTGAATACGTTTTAAGAAAATTGTTGAAAGTTCGTTCAAGGGTTCAAAATAAACACATAACTCAAAATAAAGCCAGAAAATAACCCATTGATTTAGTAAATGGTAGTCACATTAATAGATCAGACAATAAGGTAAATAAAGAAAGAAATATATGAGAGTATTCAATTTGTCAACCCCATATATATTTCTTATTTCAAAATATCATTGAGAAACAAGAACATGTACTTGAAGGCAAATCTTGATAATAAACAAGAAGAGTAAAGTTTGCATTGTGTTACTTAAGATCAAGAAATCAATGCATTGCAACAGAAAAAATGACTTCAAGTAAGAAAAGAAATACAATATGAAATGAAAGAAAATATGACCATCAACATGCCTTTTCCATTTAGTATGAATGTGGAATATAAATTTTCTTATAGTGGATTTTCAAAATAGGTCCTTGAATGCCCAACTTCTCGACCCCTCACTTCTCCTTCTACAAAGTTTATATAGAAACAGTACATAATTATCAAGATCCAAAAGAAATGGATCTGAAAAACTCCTCATCTATATTTATTTTCTTGTTTCAAATAATCAAGGAGAAGATCAAATCTGATCTCCAAGTTGAATTGATGAGGTGGCTTGTCAACTGTGGTCCATGAGATTTTTTAGGAAAATAAATCTGGCAAATCCCTGAAAATTAGGGTCCAACAATATCTTTGTATCTCTCAAACAGTTATAGTTGTGTAAAAACCAAGAGAGTTTTTTTTAAGGGGTCCATTCCAAACAAAAACTTCTTTTGGTTTCCAAAAATTCATCTCCAGTTGTTCTGCAACCTCGCCTAAAATTAGTGACTAAAACGGGAAATTATTTATTGTGAAATATCTGAAAAGTAGGCCTCAAAGATGTATTCGAATATATTAAAATGTAATAGATGTGTAAAAAATGAGAGAGTTTTTTGTGAAGGGGACCTTTCCCAACAAAAACCTCTTTTGGTTTCCAAAAATTCATCTCCATCGTTTTAGAAACTGCTCTTGAAGATAAGGACTAAAACAGGAAAAACAGAGTATTTCCTGTATTTAATATCTGTCTTTTCTTCTTTTTGTTATGTTCATCCTGAACTCTGGATGTTCTTCTACTGGAGCAAGTAAGTTCAAATCTATGGAGGCTTGGGGTTCCTTATCTTAATTTCATATTTGGAGGATAACCCAGTGCTAGGATCCTCTTCTTCAGAGCTTTCTAATTCTCTGATTTCTGGAATATCCTGTAGCTTTTCTTGTTGTTTGCCATTCCATTGCTCAACAAAAGCTTTCTCTTTCTTCAATTGATTTATCATACTCTGCATCTCCTTTACTCTTTATTTTTCCTTCGTTGCCTTCACTTTAAATTTTGGATATTAATCTACAAGGGTAGGTAAATTCAGATCTATATTTATTGGCAGATCTGGTGGAATTCCTTCTAGGGAATTTAGGTGCAGGTGTTTACCTTTTTTCTCTATTTTTTACCCTTTTCATTCTTTTTAACTATAGATCGTTGTTTCTTCTTGACAGAAGTCTGAACTGGGCTTATAGTGTAATCCTCATTTTCATCAATTTCTCTCTTTATATCTGGATTATGATATATGTCAGTGTCTTCATTTGTTTTAGACTTCTTACCTCGACTAGTGGTAGATTTCTCATGGTCTTCACCTACAGGAAAATCTCCAATAGTTTGCTAAGTTTTCAATTAAGAACTCAGTGGCTTTACCAGTCTGTTTTCGTTGGGCTGATTTCTTCCCTTTGACATTTTTGGATTTAGTTGACTATAAATCGTTTCTCAAAGACTGGATTAGCTAATCCTAGGATCTCTGGACTTTGTTTAAAAATAATATTACCAATGTCTTAATTAAACCCTAATGAAAGAGACTGCCTTTAGTTGTAGCAGGATGGGATTGCACCCTCTTGGACATTTTAGATAAACTCGTAAGTAGAAAGTAGGGTAAATTAAGAGGATAATCACCATTAATATGAATTAACAGTCTGATATGATAAAGATAAACCAATGAAAACTTGCCTTCACATCATGTAATGTACCTGTGGATGATTAGCAAAGAAGTGTGTCATTATTTCCTTACACAACTGTGTGGTATTCCCTTGTTCCAATTAGGGTTTTGTTTCTCTGGAATTAGAAACTGATTTACAAAATCCATGACCACATTCTCCTTCTTCCACCATCTTTCCCCATACACTGGAAACATGCAAGCTTTAGCAATAGAATGTTCTGTCACATGCATCAGAAGTTTTCCAACCATAGATCCAAAGCCATCGAAATTTTGTGCAAACACCATCGATATCTGTTCATCATGCCCCTAGAACGTTGAGAAAAATCGAACCAAGCAACATCCTTGAATTTCTACGCCATCTAAGGGTATGCTTCGAGCAATTCTATGCCTTTGGGCTCTAGTCTGATTATTTGTCCACTCTTTTTGGGTGCCATACCGCTGATATGATCCTGTAAACAAATATGAGAAGATTGATGGTTTGAATCTTCAATTCTCATGGGTTGTTTAAGAACCAGAAATTACTTCTTTCTTCAATTCCTGCACAAAAATAACCAACATACTAAAATAGAAAGGTGATTATTTCATTCACAATAATCAGACATGTGATTTGATGCGGGTATTGTGAGTACAACTCAATCCTTCATATGTAGTTGTTATCATAGAAATAGCAACCCAAAAATAGATCATAAAGAGGCATGCATATCTTCTAATCATGATTTGAAAAGTTATGATACAATCTGGGTAGGGTGGCACATGCAAAAAAATGATTATTCCTAGCGCTGCAGGAATAACGTTATTCATGTAGTGCCTTTTCTGACTTGGAAAAATTTGAAAGTTCAAATAATGAAATGACAAGTGATCTGAAAACAAATCCTCATATCAAATCCTAATCTTCAAACACTTCAAAATCATTTAAAATGTGTAATAAAGACTGAAAATTAATCTTCCAAGCCAAGAGGTAAAAACTGAGTTTTAACAGAAAATCATGGAAATGAGTAGGACAGGGACTAGGGACACCCAATCAGTCAAAAACAAGGTTAAGGAATAACAACACCCTTTTGCAAGAATGCTCAATTATATTGTCATCGTCATCATCTAGAGACTTTATTTACAACATCTTGTGTACAAGGCCAGAGGGTTGTACATTTTATCAAAAATCTTGCTTAGATGGGGAATTTCCCAGGTGCGGTGGAATGGCATTACTAAGAAAGTTCATCGATGTAAGCGATCAGTATGAATTAGGGAGGAAGGAGGTTTCCTTGCAAAGATTTAAATATATCGTATATGATATTGATGGAGGTGTTGATGGTCATAATTGAACATGATCAACATAAGGAGATCACCCGGTCAGGGGCCCAATTAGATCCTTATCTGTTTTGGATGGTGATTCTGACTGGGTATTTAGTTCCAATTACCCTTATCTAAAAATAACTTAATCTAAATGCAGATATAATCTAACTAACCTAACCTAAACTAACTGAAACAAGGGCTCAGTCAAGCCACAAAGATACATGCTTCTGTGAAACAAGACTTAAAGAAATGCAATGAATTAAACTAAATATAAATACATCCTAGTCTAAATCTAGAAAACAAAATAAATCTATTCTATCTTGATTAGGAAAAGATATAGACCTCTTCCCAAACAAGAGCAAGATAATGAAATATGAACCAACGTTGAACTTATAATAAAATGGAGTTGACAGATCAGACAAATAGTTCTAGGATGTGCCACTTGTTTAAATAAATATGTACAAACAATTATCTGATAAATAGTTATCAGATATTTGTTGTACATATATCTGATTCAAATGGAAATGCATTTAAGACAATAGAGCATGTCAAAACACTGGAACATTCCAAATAGAATAACAAGAATAATACCAAAATGAATGTAGCACCGAGCTGATAGATAGATATGCAACTGAATGCATAAAATCCTGCTCAAATGTAATATTCAACCCTCAATTCATCTCTATCCAATCCTACAAGATAGCTTAGTAGTGATTTAAAAACAAGCATAAATTATTCTAGTCTAACAATAGTGCTAGAAAAGATAATTCATACCCATCAAGCTGGAAAATAAACAAGGACTAAATAATCTCTTTATTAAATCCACAAAACTGACAACAATGCTCCAAATGGTTACAAGAATAAAGAGTTCTCCCTTTGTTGGTTCAATAGATAGTTAACATTCTTCAAGAAAAAATCCCCCTTACAAAAGTGCAAAGAGTACTTATTCTTGCATAAATGTTTTCTCTTTTCCCCATCTCCTTGTTCTACAGTATCATCCTATCCTTTTATAATAAAGGGTTAAATTAACCACAGATTCTATAATCAATTATGATAATGACAACTTCCTCAAAAATAAGAAGGAAGTCGTGACTAGCTATTCAAAAATCCCAAACTACTACTAGGTTTTAACAACCTTTTGCAAAAATAATATTAAAGTGTTTTTTAATAGCCTCAGGGTTCTAGTGAAAACTAACTAACATGTTATAGACATGATCCTTTACAAATATTCGGGAATATTTTCGCTGCAGGATATTCTATGAGAACCTTCCATTGTATATTTGCATGTCAAAATAGCATCAATTAATAACAAATTTGAATTAAATAGAGTAGCTACATAATTTTTAATTATGTAGTTTCTCTTAAAAAAACAAATAAAAAAAAAATCTAAATTGAAATCATACCTGAAAAATAAACTAAACTTCGAGCAAGATACTAATTATAGAAAATTGGACATTAATGAGAAAGATTCTTCAAATCTGATGTGACAAAAATATTGACTCCTGAAGAATTTATCACCATCGAATTTTCAGCCTTGATAAGTTTCTCCTTTAACTCAGATATTTATTTTTCATATTTCTCTCTTAACTGTTGATTATCTAATTCCATTTCAACAATGTTATCTCTCAAGACTGAGACGGTAGAAATATATTTTTCCTTTCAATACTAGGCTTCTAGGCATTTCCCTGATTCTTTTGAATGTTGACAATCAGTAGAAGCGTTGGCATGATTAGCAAAAGGGATACTAGATTTATCATCAACATTAGCACCTTTCTGGAGATCATATTTATGCTTAATATCATTTACAAATTTTTATTTAAGAGAAGACCTCTCGTGTTCTGAATCGTGCTCTTTTTCATCATCAATTTTCATAGGAGAAGCAGAAATCGATATTTCCTTGAATTTGTTTCTATTAGCTCGAGAAATTCTCCGAGCAATAATTTTAGCTTGAATCTTTTTTTTCTTTCTTTTTTTCGGGTATCTGCCTGATTGTCAACCATGTTGCTTACAGGTTTAGATGAAAGAGCACGATCTGGCTTAGGGATGAGTTTATCACATTTAGAATCATCACTACGCAGACCAGATGTCAATGCAAGCAATATTCCACAAAACTATTTCTCGTTTCGAGGAACCTTGCCACTTGTAATGATTATTAAGAATCTTAAATTTGCATAGCCTATTATCCTATACCCGAAATCATTGTAATGATAGTTCAACAATTTGTAGAATGGTGATTCATGTACTAAGGAAATGAATGAAATCGTGTAAATGGCCCTTTAAAACAATAATTAAACACTTTAATTACAAATTTCTTTTTGTAATAGACAAATAATAACATTGCCAACTCAAGGATTATGACATGACTAAACTATGATATTTTTAAATAAATTTTCATAGTAAAATCTCTTATTAAATAATTTAAATAAAAGATCAAGTTTCATGTAAACAATTTAAACATTGTCTCTAGTTCTAAGTTTTGATACAAATTAGGATCATTGAAACTAGGACAAAAGTGAGTCCTATCATAGCTATTCATTAAAACCCAATTATGTAGCTATGTCCCAAATTAGATCATAGAATATCAACAATATATTTGTAATAAGATCAAGAAAACAAGAACAAGTGGTTGAGAGTAATAGTAAATGAATTATTGAGTTTCATCCTGAAATCATGACAATAGAAACATTTTTCATTCAGAGAAAACCTGGAAATAAGAACATATTATGAAACCAAATTGCTAGTAATTGAAAGTCATAACGAAATTCTTCGAAAATATATTTTGAATTCCATGTTGGAAATCATGAAATTCAAAGAAAAATAATAGATATAAATAATAATAATTGAAGTTAAAAGCACTTTCAATACTTAGCACATTAAAACAGTAATGTCCAGTAACAAAATCGTAACCACAAAATATTTACATAACTACTATGAAAATTACTTCAAATCAAAGGAACTTAAATGAAACAAAGGAAATCTTATTATCAAAATAAATAAATAAAGGGACTCAAATGTTATCATTCAAAAGAAAATTTGAGGGAGGGGGAGGGGAGG
>JZKD02S1673258.1:1484197-1514658 GCA_000966675.3 Picea glauca
GAGGGGTGTTTTTTGCCACAACAATTGGTGGTATGTTAGAAGAACCGGTTATCTCTATTCTCAAGGTAAGAAGCAACATTAGATTACAAAAATCGGAAAATCTATAAATTTTAGTATTAATGATAACACTCTTATGACTAATTTAAAAGATAAGAAAAATTACATTTGTACTCATACTCATTCACTTTGTATTTTTAGAGGGAACATGATTTAGTTAATTTAAGATTGAGGAAATACAATTTTGATTTGACTACTTAGCAAAGCTTCCTTACCATGTGCGCAATCAATTCAACTCATCTTTATGTTACCCAGCATTGCTTCGCTGCTAGCAGGCATGTTCAGTAGACTGACGATGTTGCTTTGATATCATGTATACATTGCCCCGTTGCTAGCCAGCGTCCATAGCCCCAACGGGTTTGTATACACTTCCCACAACTTCCTTTGTATTAAATTTATTGGTCACCTTTTGATAAATATATTTGAGATTGCATTTTTTTGTAATGACGAATAGGAAGTGTGGTGATATTTAAAAGTTACTTGTATATATTGAACCTCATGGGGTAAACTAAGCCTTTCATCTTAAGATTTGTCATTCTCATTGTTATTTAATTTATGTTAAATGGATTTAAAAACTCTGCTAAGACCTTGCTACAAAGTACTTTCCTTGGTAATCCTTCTTGATAAGAATGAATTAATCATAGAAGGACTTTTTATCTTGATATAATAATATTGATATAATTTTCTATTTTCATGGAATCTAAACATGATTCTATGTTATGTATAAACAAGAGATATAAGTAATAAACAACATGCCTATCATTGTTTTAGACAAACATAAAAAATTGAAACAAAAGAAATCAATCAAACAAAAGACAAAAATAAAAGCAAACAACAAATAAAGTGAATATTTACAATGGGTATTTACATATTTACAAGAAGATCAATTTTACATCAAATCAGAAACAAGAGTAAAGTAAAATCCAATCAAACTCTAAGAAAAAAAGAAAAAAACAAATCTGAAGTATGAATAATGAGAATTTACAAACTATTTAAGAAAAATAAACTAGAAAGCAAGGTAAAATATAAGCCGTGAAAACTTGAAAACTCAAACAAGACAAAAATTAGAAAAGATATCTCATCATAAGAAAAAATAGTATAAAGTTAAAATGAGTGTTTTCATTTATGTTGAGATAAATATTGATTATGTTTTGCATGGTATGGAATAGATCGTGCATTTATTCAAAAGGAAATTTCCTAAAATTAAGCAGGGGCAATTATGAGAAAAAGATAAAATCACATCAAAATGCCCCATGCCTTGCAAATATGTTTCCCCAAAGTTAACACTTAATTGAAAATCCTTATTAATCATCTATTTATAGATTTTAGGATAGACTTACAATAAGTTCTTAAGAAACCAAAGAACAAGATGTTGAATGAAAACATGTAAAGGTGTAGAGACTCCCTGATATAACTCGTTTGCAACTAGAACACCATCATAACTATTTTATGCAAAGGAACCCAAGGAATTTCTAATCTAAACTATCAGTTAAGCCTCCAACGAAAAATCTCAAAACCAAAACTAAGATGAGAAAATTCTAAATAAAGCTAAAAAATGAAATCAGAAAAGAAAATGAAAATAAACACATGCAATCTTACCTTGAATGATGTATATTAGTTTACCTTAGAGATCGTGATATCCTCCAAAGTTCAATTTTTAAAGAAGTAACTTCTTCTCATGATTAAGGTTAAAAAACATGAAGAAGTTGTGTCTTTATTTAAGGTTACATATTCCTATAATTATTAGTTTTATTAAAACTAACTAAGGAAAGCATCAAGCCTTTTCTAAAAAAAGAAAAGAAAATAAACCTAAATTAATCTACTTCTACTCCTATCCTACATGACAATCAGAAATAGGAGAAGTCATATTTCCATTGTAACCATTCCAATTCTTTAATTCTTGCAGTCATATATACAGGATGAATCAATTGCAGAAAATAAATGAATGATAAACTATCAAAAGAAAAATTAAACCTATTATTTGCAAATATTCCTAATAAATACAATAAAGGAAAATTATTTACAGGAAACTTTGCTAACAAGGAATTCTCAATCCATACTTCAATCCTATCATGAAAGTATGAATGGTTAATATGAAATATAGTCGAAGTAACTAACCGCTTGGAAAATGTATAAGAGTAAATATCTATCATGATATTTACAATCTGAGAAACATTACCATTATTGTACATAGAAAAACTTTTCGAAAATGAGTCCTCCATCCATGTCTCAATCAAATCAATAAAATCAAAATGAAAATATGTTATAGATGGTAATGAAACTATGGATGGAGAACATAGAAGGTAAGATTTGACTTGTCAGCTGAAGCTTTTGGAGGATTGATGTTATTGGTATCCTTAAAATGTGGAGCATTCTGATAAATAAAATTAGGACTCCCCTTCACTAATTCAGATGATAAGTTTTCATAATATCAACTTAAGATACTAAAAAGGTTAACTAAAATCATATGAAGCATATACAGATCATTATGTACACTAGTGTTACATGGGTATGGGAACCAGACTATTAAATATTGTTCTTCACAAGTGTTACTGATATGAGAAATAGTGTTACCTACTTGTAAAAAAGATTCAAGATCATCAAAATATTCAAGAGGAATTTGATTAATACATTCTGAAAAATAAATGGAAATAGTTACTCATTATGAAGGATTGAAATCATTATGATTTTTAGACAATACAAAATAAGGGTTTAGTGTAACACTAACTGTATTAGGATATGCCTCTTATTTGATTATAAATTGGCTTTGAAGATTGAAAATACAAGTTCCTGACAAAGGGTGAAGTAATTCAATATTATCAATCTCCAAATATTCATCATAAATGACTTCATTCTCTTCCCTTATAAAAAATAAACCTGACCTAGAAAATTGATCAAATGTACATGTGTGAGATTCATGTTCTTTAAAATGATTCTTTTTCATTTCCCTATTCTTATCTTGATTGATGAAAACTTGAAAATAATTATGATGTGTACTAGTTCCTTCGTTTTCTTGAAAAGGAGTAAAACATGAAGGGACTAGATCTTGAAATGAATGATCACTACTTCGAAAAGAACCATCAACAAATCAATGTATAATGAATAATTATTGTTCAAACAAATGTAATTGAAATCTTCTTTATGAGAATAATCATCAATATTATTAAGTTTTGAAGTTTGAGTCAATGATTCTTCATTATCCTCTTTATCATAAATAATCAGTGTATCATAATCAGAATTAATTTCAGGCATGTAATTGATTTTGTCTAAAATATCTATTATTTCCTGAAACTCTTTATCAACAAGTTCTGAACTATTTGTTAGAATATGTTTAATATTATCAGTAGACTCAAATGAATCATTTGTAACATTGATTGTAGTATGTACACTTAGAAAAGAAAGATTCTCAGTTTCATCGGAATTGTTATGTATACAAGGAAGAGAACATAAGTGAATAAACCATTGAGTTAAGTCTATGTCAGAAGGTTTATCATCAACATGAAATTTAAAAGTGATTAATTTAAATCTAATAAAAAAATCAATATCAGATTCACCTTATAAGATTCATAAGTTTTCAAGTTGTGTACATATCTCATCATAATCATAATAATTTTGAAATGTATAAATAAACTCACTTACAAACTGATCCCATGTATGTATGGAAGCAACTTGCAATGGTTCACACCAGTCTTTGGCATGGCTTGTAAACTTGAGAGTAAAAATCCTACACATACCACCTTCATCAATATCATAATTACTGCAATTTTTAATGAATTGAAGAACATGATCAAATGCAAAAAAAATAGACTCACCATTAAACTTTATTTTTGATAAATGTTTAACTTCTTTCGTTGGAGTGTTTGAGGATGCTCGACCAGAGATGAAACTCCAAATAGGAATTTTAGAAGGAGCCATTTAAAAGAAATAATAATGTAAAAACAAACAGCTCCAAAAATTTCGGTTGGTGTACAACCTTTCCTCCTACATTCCGGTTGCAAAATTCCTACACATTTCTTCCTGTTAATAATTTGGTCATTTCGTCATTGCAGTATTATTCAGATCAAAGTATAACTCTGCGGGAGTTAAAAAAAAAGTTTGGATCTTTCCTGCAAGTTTGGATCCTTGCACAATTATTTGAGACCTATCCCATTGGATTCCTCTCTTCGCCCTGATCACAGTCATACCTATCATTTTTCAACAATTTATTTTCCCATGGACCTGACCCCTTCCCAACACCCCTATTTGGAAACTATCTCATTGACTTCCTCTCTTTGAATTGATCGTAGTGGTACCATTCACTAGTAACCCCTTTCTGTGCGGTCTCACTTTCCCCCATGTCCCATCCTCATGCCCCACACTCACAACCAAGATTGGGAACAATGTCTCACTTCCTTGGACAAATATAATGACCAAACCTGAATTGATATTTCTTACATTACTTCCACTATTGTTAACCTCAACTCTCGGCTTGCTCAGCTCGAATCATGTCCCACCTCCATCACTCAATTGACCGATATGTGTTAGCAATGTCAGGACGTAGTGAACAATTTGACTACCTTTTTAAGCCCACACCAGATCCCTTCTCTTCTTCCACACCTTATAACCCTAAAGGTATTGAATCCTCCCAATCCACCTCTTTTCCTCACTTTCAGCGAGACATGTTTCCCCCTTGCGTGGAAACAAATTTGATTGCTCGGATCCCACCAGCTAGATCACTCAAATGGAACACTATTTATCTTTATACGACATTACTGATGAGTTGTCCAAACTTCGGTATGGTGTTCTCCATGTAGATCTGGAACGTTGGCAATCATGGAAATGGAGAAACAATGTTTTCCAAAGGTATGTGTCTTGGACACAATTTGTTGCAGAGCTTTATGAACGCTTTGACACTAACACACACCATTTAGACCATTTGACCAAGTTGAAACAATCTGGCACAGTGGAAAACTTTATAGCTGCTTTTGAGTGCTTGGATTTCCGCACGAAAGGAATGTCTAATGTTTTTTTTCCATAGAATTTTTATCAGTGGCCTCAAGGATGAGATTTGTGACCATGTCCTCATGGCTCGCCCTCTGAGTTGGGTGGAAGCTACTAAAAAAACTAAGGAATCACAATAGGTTGTCTCTTATCAAAACATAAAACCATCATTTCTTCCACTCCCTAAACCCACCACTCCATCCCCTCCTTCCACTCCACTGAAGATCGAGAAATTGACCCAGGAAGAAATGGTTGAACACCAAATAAAGGGCCTTTGTTATAATTGTGATGACAAATCGTTTTGGGGGCACAAGTGTAAGGAACAAAATATTTTTATGGCCATATTTGAGGATGTTTTAGAAGAAGTGGTCGAGTACCCCCCTGTGGCCGAGTTACCAGTGTCAACTGATATTACTCCACCCTTGGAGCCCCCAGAAGTTGAACCAGTCATTTCACTGAATGTTCTCACTGGCTTCTTTGCTCCCCAAACCCTCAATCTAATTGGTTACATTAAGTATCAGAAATTCATCATCCTCATTGACAATGGCAACACCCATAATTTTATTCATCGTTGCATTGTCGAAGAAACTAATTGTTGTATATGTGCAGTTAACAACTTTCAAATCATGATTACCAATGGAGGTTCCATAAAATGTGGGAGGCGTTGTAAAAATGTGTCTCCAAATTGGTCAGTACCACATGAAATCTCATATGTTTTCTATCGACATGGGTGGTTGTGACATTGTTCTTGGTGCAGAATGGTTACAGACTCTTGGTACTATCGTCATGGATTTTAAGGAATAAACCATGCAATTAAGCCAGGAGGGTCAACAGTATAAGTTCCAAGGCATCACTGTCAGCTCCCTTGAAATCATCAATTCCCATCACATGGAAAATCTCCTCAAGAAAAATCATTCCAGCATTATTGCACAACTCCATTCATATCATGCCACTGAGACCCCCTTCGTGCATCCTGACCTCCAAGCCATCATCTCCAAACATCAAGATGTTTTTTCCACTCCCCAGGGACTTACCCCTTCTTGTGGTGTTCATGATCATTCCATTCCCATAGTACTTGAAAACCTTCCTCCCAATGTTCTCCCTTATCGTCATCCCTTTGCACAGAAAAATGAAATTGAGAAAAAATTTCAAGAATTACTCGTCGCAGGTGTTATACGTCCTAGTACCAACCCCTAATATTCTCATGTGGTCGTGGTACTTAAGAAATAAGGAGCTTGGCGCATGTGTCCTCACTTTCATGCCCTCAACAAACTCACCATCAAAGACAATTTTATCATCCCTATCATTGATGATCTCTTGGATGAATTAAACGATGTCCAATTCTTTACTAAAATTGATCTTCGTTCTGGCTACCACCAAATACATATGAAAGAGATAAACATTCCTAAGACTTCTTTTTGAACTCATGAGGGCCACTATGAGTTCTTTTTCATTCCCTTTGTCTTATGTAATGCTCCCTCCACTTTCTAGAGCCTCATGAATCATGTCTTCCGTCTTTTTCTCTATCATGTTGTCTTGGTTTTCTTTGATGATATTCTCATCTATAGTAAAACATGGACAGCCCATCAAGTTTCCCATGTAAATCAAGTTCGTTCTCTACTCTCTCAACACTAACTTTTCCTTAAACAACTAAACGTGCTTTTGGAGCCTCGGAAGTGGAGTACTTGGGTCATATTGTTGGCAAGGATGGTGTCAGGGTGGATCCTACGAAAATTGAAGCTATGAAGGATTGGCCTCATCTCAAGAATCTCAATAGCTTGTGTAAGTTTCTCAGTTTAACAGGTTATTATCACAATTTTGTTAAGAATTATGGAAAAATTATGGCGCCTCTCACTGCTCTCCTTGAGAAGAATGTTTTTATTTGGAATCCAACAATTGATCACTCCTTCGAGGCCTTGAAAGAGGATATGTGCACTACTATTGTCCTGGCCCTTCCTGACTTTAGAAATACCTTTGTCTTGGAATGTGATGCTTCAGGGAAAGGAATTGGCACTGTCCTTATGCAATATGGCTAGCCTTTGGCCTTCACTAGTAAACAATTGTCGAAGCGTCATTTGGCCCAATCAATCTATGAAAAGGAAATGATGGTCATTCTACATGTTGTGGATCTCTAGTGCCCTTATCTATTGGGGTTTTTGTAACTTAGGTATGCACCCCTTTCCTTTCCCTCCTTTACCCTATACATCCATCAAGTTTGGTTTTTGTTTTGTGGTTTCTAAGTTTATTCTCCATGATTTAATGAATCAATATCAATGGCCCCTATTAGTCTTTACTTGATTTGCATCGTTGTCTTTCTTTCTTGAAAGGTGATTACATGTTTTGGTTTGAGTTTCAAACATATGTCATCATGTTTACCATTGATTAAGCGTGAAACAGGTCGACCAAGTCCTCTATAAGCACAGAAAACATCCAAAAGAAAGACGAAGCAATCCAAAGCAGCGGATTTCGGGCTTAGGTTATAAGCAACAGACAGATTAAAATTTTTTACGGTCGAGATCCGACATTCAATTAATATCAACGGCTCTTGTGCATTTGGAGCTTCAAAATCATGAGGGGTTTAAACCACAAAGCAATATGTAGTCTTACTCTGGGACTTCGGCATTCGGGCATCCAAGCTTGTTATTTTTTCAATCCTAAAAATCCCTGAAGTGTCGAAGCCTTGAATTGTCGAAGTGGATCCTCACTGCCATGTCACTTCGTGAGTTCGGTAATTCAGGAGATTTTGATCCAGAAAAAACATAGAGCCTCGGAGCCACAAATTGTCGGAGTGTCAGATCCTTTTTCAGCTGACGTGTCCTATGCCACCTATCAATTGATTTCAAATGAAACGTGGCACTCATTTCTGGTACTTTGGCTACGTCATCTACGCTATTTTAGGTGACACATGTCACTCTCATTTTTATGACACATCATCAATTGTGACAACAGGCTGCCACGTCACTCCGAAATATTATCACTCTGGGAGAATTTAATCCAGAGAAAACACAGTTCTCCGAAGCCCCGAATTGCCGAAGTGCCAGAGCCCCTTTCTCATTAACTATTTTTCAGTTGACATCATATGCCACCTATCGATTGATTTCAGATGACACGTGGCACTCATTTCAAGTTGTCATGTCACTCTGGGAGATGGTCACTCCAGGAGATTTTCATCTAGAGAAAACACAGTTCCCCGAATTGCCAGAGCTCCGAAGTGTCGGAGTGTCGAAGGGCCAGAGCACCCGAAGTCCCGAAATATTAAAATGATTAAAGTCTTAATCTCTGGTGGATTTGCTTAGAGATAAGAATTGGTTAATGACTTCATGAGTTCAGTCATTCAGGAGATAGTTATACTCTTCATTCAAAAGCTCATGAACGTTGAATTGTCGAAGTGGCTTATCCCCATTGATATCCTAAATTAAAGTATTCTTTAAACAGAGCAAGACAAGAAGAAATGGTCGGTCACGGTCAAGACAGAAAATCTTGATGACAGACAATAGGTGCATAAACTGAAGATGCAAGTCCAGTCCTTGCAACACCATAACTGGGAATTGGAGAAACTATACTCCAGGTTGCAGAAGAAATATCAAAGACACCAGAAGAAGCATCAGAAGACTTGCTACTTTCTAAATGAGATAATTTGAAGAAGCTACCAACACACCCAGTTATCTCCCAGTGGCCTCCAGCAGTGTACATGTACACATGTACTCAACTCAGAATCTAGTTCTATCAGTCCTATTTAGTTATGTCAAAGACTCAGTTCGATTCATCATATGCATCGTTTTGGTTTATGATTAGAAACAGTTTTAGTTATTTAAGTTCAAGACTCTTTTAGATTAAGGGATCATAAGTGATCATTTGTGTGTGATATGAACCACTTCTTTTTTATTAAATTAATCTTGAAGTATACCTTAATATACTCTAGCAATGTTTTTAGCTAAGTTAATAAGTGTTTTTACAACTGGTAATGTAGAGCTAAGCCTCAGTCCCAGATGGACGAGAGCCTCTGCAACTTTGATAATTATGCAGTTTTTGTATGTTTTGAGGGTTCGCTTTTGGGAAAAGAAGATCAATACATTAGCTGGTTGAACTTGTTCTATGCATGGATTAAATCTCTCTACCTGGTGAATATACTTTTGATGACAGTGTTTTTGTCCAAATCTTCATGTGTTTTTTATCTTATCTTGAATGCAATTTTTGATTTGTTCGAAGTACATTTCATTTCCTTCAGCTATTGTATAACTTATCTTTACTAATATGCAACTTGTAAAACAACTAATTCTTTGATGAAGATTTGTTTGTATTTCAAGCTGTGGGAGAAATTGTGTTTTTGATACATGTTTAATGTCTTGAAATGATATTTTAAGTATTAAACTTATTGCAACAGATTATTCATTGAGTGGTTTGTTGTTTCCATTTGTCTTTTACCTCTATTATTTCACTTGTCTGTCATTTGTGTGCCACCATCCAACTAAAATCCTCATCCATATCATTTTTCCAACCCCGCCATGCTCTTGTGTTAGTAAAACCAACCCTCTAACTAAACAACAAAATAAAAAATCAATCATTTTAAACTTGAGGTGGCCTAGCTCTTCCCTTTAGCAGTCAGGTGCAAACTTTAGGACCAACAGGGGAAACGCTTCCAAATCAAGACAAATCATCAGAGCCTCAAATATTTTCTGGAGCAACGACTTTCATCCCCGGAGCAACAAAAATGGATGACCAAGATGTTGGTTGTGGAGCCTGATTATATTTCTAATTCATATGCAGATTAAAGAGACTGCAGGATACACAATTCATGCCCCCCCTCCCCCCCCAGCCATGACAGAGCTGAAATTTTTGTTTTTTTGCAATTCAAATATTGTAATTTTGTAGTCAATCTGAACCGTTCATTATAAGGTCGCAGATCTGACGGTAGAAGTTATGTTAGGGTTTTTTTCCCTAAAAGGAAACCCTCTTTTATGAGGGAATTGTATTACAGGTGTGTATTATTGCAAATATTGTATTCTAAAAGAGGAGACAGTGAGAGAAAGAAGAGGAAGTTGCAGTGGTTGTGTTGTAGGTTGTATCCCTTCATTTTGTTGGATAATAAAAAGAAAGGACCTAACAATTTCTCTGGTGGACATAGCCCACACTAGGTGAACCATGTATATATGTGTCTCTATTGTATTGTGTATTTTTTGTGTTTTATTTCCGCAATTTTTTTATTTTATTGCTGTGCGATCCTGTTTTTCTAACACAAGATACTTGGATATGATCATGAGATCATTTACAAGAAAGGCAAAGACAATGTGGTTGCAGACGCTCTTTCAAGGAAATATGAAGATGAAGGGTTTATATTATCTCTATCCTTCATTGTACTAGATTGGCTCCAAGTTGTTCGTCGGGAATCCGGGATGATTTTAGGGGATAAATTTTTTTCATAGGATAATTTTCCAAGGTTTTTCCCAAAAAAAGATTCGTTATTCTAAAAATGATTCACCCAAATTCTATAGCATAAAATTATTTTACCTTTAAAATAGCTAAAATTTTATACAAACGATATAAAATCCTTAAAAACTTGAATATTTTTACAAAAATACCGTCAAACATTTTATACTTGGCATATGAAGGATTAGTAAGATTCGCCCAGGTTTCTATATTTAAAAATAAATTTCCATCCTTAAAATCATCCCTGTCAGGAAGGGTTTCAAGATTCCAAACTATCGCATCTGATCCAACAATTGCATGACAATTCTCCAGTTTCTTCAAAGCACTCTTGGTACAATGAAGAGTTTCGCTACAAAGGTCATATGTATTTAAGCAAATAGTCGCAACTTAAATCCACAATGTTTTTCGAGCTTCATGCTACACCCACACCTAGGCATTCTGGGTTTACCAAAACTTATGACAGGGCCAAACATTATTTTTTTGGGGATGGTATGAAGTAGGACGTCCACACCTTTGTGGCAAAATGTGATGTATATCAACGCAACAAGGGAGAAATAGTCAAATCCTCAAGCACACTACAACCGCTTCCAATTCCACCCGCTATTTGGAGGGATATTTCTATGGATTTAATTATTGGCTTACCTAAATCGAGCAATAAATCTGTCATCATGGTGGTCATTGATCATCTTTCCAAATATGTGCATTTATGTGCTCTTCAATACCCATTCACTACATACACAGTGGCTCAAATTTTCATGGATCATATCTTCAAGCTTCATGGCATGCCTCATTCCATTGTCTCTGACCGAGATCCCACTTTCACCAACAATTTTTGAAAAGAATTGTTTAGGCTATAGGACATCCAATTGCATTTCACCACAACCTATCATCGCTAGACTGATGGTCAAACTGAAGTTGTCAACGAGTGTTTGGAAACATATTTGGGGTGTTTTGCATCAGAGAGGGAAAATCAGTGGGCTTAATGGTTATCCATAGTTGAATGGTGGTACAAAACTTCTTACCATACAACAACTCACATGACTCCTTTTGAAGCAGTATATGGACAAAATCCACCTTTAGTTCTCTCATACATGCCCGGTGTCTCGAAGGTCCAAACAATTGACCAAATTCTTACAGTTTGAGAGGCTACTCTCCATACTCTCAAAGCAAATTTGGTCATGGATCAGAATCGCATGAAGCAACAAGCAAATCAAGGTCACACAAAATGTCAATTTGTTGAAGGAGACGAGGTGTTTCTTCGACTGCAACCTTATAAGCAGACTTCACTCAAAGTTGACCATTATCAGAAACTGGTGCCCAAATTTTATGGTCCTTATACAATTCTAAAGATTAGAAACCGGTGCCCAAATTTTATGGTCCATTGTGGGACAGGTGGCCTATCAGTGAGATTTTCCCAATTATTCTAATCTCCATCATGTTTTTTGTCTCATTCTTAAAGAAGGTGATTGGAACTAAGTGCCAAACTCAAACCAGTCTTCCCGAGTTGGATGAAGAAGGCTCCATATGGTTGTAGCCACAAGCAGTATTCGACCAGCATAAGCGTCGTCTCTGTCATCACACCATCAAGGAAGTGTTAGTACAATGAAAAGATACAACTCCAACATATGCCACCTGGGAGCCAACTACTATTCTGCAAAAATTTCTTCATCTCCAGTCTTGAGGACAAGGTTGTTTTTAAAGGGGAGGGCATGTTAGGGACCTAACCTCCCTAGCCCCTCACGTAGGTAGAATAATATATTTTCCATGTAATAAAAACCAATATTAATAAGGCCTAGTAATAAGGAAGAATAAATCAAATTTAAGAAGATCTACTAGAAGCTTCCGCTTCTAGAAGATATTCCTCTAGATTGTTCTTTTGGTAGAATGATTTAGTATAAATAGGAGTCAAAGGCATGAGAAGTCTTTTTCTTGAGAATTATTGTAATAGAGGTTTTCTCTGTTGGAGGTTGTGTCCTCGAAGATGCAAGTGAACATTGTTTCCTATCAATAAAGGTATTATTTTGGTGTTGTGAATTTATATATTGTGTTTTTTCATTGATATTCTCTATAATAGTTTTTGTTTATCGGCTATTATAATAGATTTGGTACCTTACATTGATGAAGACATGTTTGTTGTTGTCGACAGTCGTCCAAGTATTTGGGAAAAATTCTCCATCATTTCATCCCTTTGTCGCATGAGGGATTCCTCAAGAAACAGATTAATAGAATCCTTTGATCCTGTGTCTCTTTTTTAGTCTGCCATGGGAGGCCTCTTGGACTAACGAGAGAAGTTTTTCTCAAGAGAAACTAACTCGAGACCCAACTCTCTATACCTTGACCTCGTCGGGACATGCACTAAGAAAAAACAAGGAGCAGTCTTCTCTGATACCACTAATCCAGATTATTTTCAGAAGGAAATGAAGGCAGAGATATAACAATGAAATACACAGAGATATTTCAATAAACACAGAAATGCAATAATGCACAATTTATATTAATCACAGAAATATACAGAAATTGTTAAAATACAGATAGTGGCAGTTTATCTCTGAGAAGAAATGTGATGGTGATGCTCATTCGCAAGAAGATGATGTTTACAATGAGGCTCCAAAGGCCTTTTTAATATAAAGAAAATCCAAAACCCTAACCCCGAAAAATGAAACGCCGAAAAGTTTGCGAGCCACGAAAGAGGTATTTGATATGTCAACTTCCCGAGGGTGTAACTTTTGCATACGATCTTTGTTTGGGGCGCAGGATAGTTCATTGGAGAGGTATTGTCGAGAGGAACGCATTTTGACCTATCCCAGGCCAGAGTCTTTGGCCATTGCTTAAATCCTCAAACGTCAGAAAAAAGTCATTTAGGGCCTCAAAATGACCTCGGAAGTTTGGGACCTGAAAAACTACCAAGGTGAAAAATTGTATTTTGAGCCAATGGAATAGGTGGGTGGCCACTGATATCCACCTAAATCACTATAATTTTAATTGTATGTACACCAAGTGGTGTTTTGAACTGAGGAAAGTGAAGAAATAAGGGGGCATGTAACATTGAAATGACTAATAAAATAATAATAACTGGTTGTGATACCAGAGGGATGAAAATGATGGGGGGACATGATTCCACAATAAAGAGGGGTCTAAGGAGAGGTTATTCATGAGTATTAATCCAACCCACGTGACTAAATTATTATCATTATGTATAACCTTCTATTTTGTTATTGAGTGTTCCCAAAGCTAATCATTCAACCCATGTAAGAGGGTGGGTGTAAGGAGTCACATCTCATAGTTATTGGGAGCATGGAGTTGAAGTACAATCATTCTTGGGAAGAGCGTGAGTCAAGCAAGTAAGGAAAAGAGAAGGAAATTTGTATGCAAAAAAGGCAGACAGTTTTTACAAGCAGATTTTGGGCAGCTTGAGGGAAGCGGAGTGCGGGGAACAACATCGGCCATTTTATGTTTGAAGGAAACTATGTTTTGGTTGTGTATTATGCTGAGAGAGAGACTTGTGTGCCTGTCAAATGGTTGTAAGCTTGTAGTATGTTTTCTTGTTGAGGAAATGGCTTAAGAGCCTTGTGAAGGTTTTTTTAGCACTCCTGAAGCAACTGAGAGTTCCTGAAGTCCTAGCTAAGAGAGTCTTGGCCAACCTAGTGCATTGGAAGCCCTAATAAATGAATGGTACAAATCGAGGTATTGCGAGCAGTGAAGGGGGTACATTCCTTGGGTTGTATGGGTTGCAGGAAAGAGAAAGTTAGTGGATTGAAACTGTTGTATGAGTAGAGCCTAGGTTTGGAGCTACCATGTGTGGGGAGTAGATAACCAGAAGACCGTATCTCCTTGAGGAATCATAGTCTCATCTCGGGGGTTGCTCGTTGTTGAGATTTGGAACAATAGCACCTATGGTTGTGTAGATTTTAACCTTGTACAATATTTACTGCAAACAAATTTTCAGTAAAAGAACATAAAAGATGCAATGGTAAATACAAACATTACACAAATATTTTTCCCCTGGAAACCCAAACCGGGAAAACCAACATATTATATATTCATGCATAGTGATACATTGTTTACAATACAATATACATATAGGATCCTGCGGCATACAAAACCCTAACCCAATGACCTGGATTAGTCAACAACCCTAATTCCTTAACCAGAAATAAAAAAACCATCAACAAAAAACCATGTGCCGAAAAACTACCCAACAATGGACACTAAAATCAAGGCAACATAAAAAAAAGAGGCAAAAATGCGACATGTTTCCCGAGGAAAAAAATGTTTCTCTAGGACGTTGCCCCCAAACCCCAGCGCGGGGGGCTTTCACCCCCCTGCACGCCCGGCACAATGCAGACACTACTATTCATGGAAAGAATATAACACATACCAACATTCTCCCACTACTTGTTTTATTTGCACGCAGGGGGTTACAGGGTTACATAGTTAACAATTCAGGGCAACAATGCCCATGGATGCTCTACACCAAGAGAATTTCTCAGTGCTCACAGATTTTGTTAATGAATCTGCAACATTATTTAAAGTGTCCACCTTCATCAGCAATACTTTATTTTCTTCAACCATGTCTCTTACAAAGTGATATCGAATATCAATATGCTTTGTCTTTGAATGATAAGTCGGGTTCTTCGCGAAAAAAAATTGCACTCTGATTGTCACAATCTATCCTTACAGCATGTTGTACCAACCCAATACCTGAACACAATATTTGTAACCATATTGATTCCTTACTTGCATGAGTGGATGCCATGTATTTAGCTTCTGTAGTTGAAAGTGCCACTACAACATGTCTTTTGCTCCTCCAAACAGGTTAAACACATACCCACTTGTAGATCTCATACGATCCAGATCTCTAGCCCAGTCTGCATCCATAAAGCCATGTATATCCACCACTTTGTCAAATCTCGATCTTCCTTAATAGCACAATTCATACCTAGCAGTGCCACGTAAATACCTGAAACCCCTTTTTACTGTTGTCCAATGCTCCTTCCCTGGTTTTGACATATACCTGCTCAAAACTCCCACTGCATGTGCAATGTCCGATCTAGTACATACTATTGCATACATCAAAATGTCAACTGCACTCGCATATGGAACACAAAACATGTCATCCTCCTCTTCTTGTGTCTTGGGACACTGATCCACAAATAAATTTACACCATCAGGAATAGGAACCTTGATCGGTTTACATTCCTACATATTAAACCTCTCCAATATTGATTTGACATATTTTCTCTGATTTAACCAGAGTTTCATTTTTTTCCGATCTATTTTAATTTCCACGCCCAAAATGAAATTTTAAGAACCGAGATCCTTCATGTCAAATTTAGAGGACAATTGAGTTTTCACATCTTGGATAATCTCATTTTTATTTCCTATCAGCAACATGTCATCCACATACAAGACCAAATCAATCAAATGATCACCAATTAATTTAAAATACACACAATGATTCTCTTTGCTTCTTGTGAAACCAAGTCCCAACATATAAGTATCAACTTTTTGATACCACATCCTTGGTGATTGTTTTAAACCATACAAGGACTTTTTCATCTTTCATACCAGCTCCTTCTTTCCCTTCACAACAAATCATTTTGGCTACTTCATATAGATCTCTTTTTTCAGATCCTCGTGTAGGAATGTTGTCTTCACATCCATCTGTTCTACTTCAAAATCAAATGTAGCAGCAAAAGATAACAAAAATCTTATAGAGGTTAACTTGGCAACAGGAGAAAAAATCTCACCAAAATCAATTCCCTCAATATGGGAATAACTCTTTGCTACTAACCGAGCTTTGTATTTATCCACTTTTCCTTCTACATTTGGCTTCTTTTTAAATACCCATTTGCTACTAATGGGCTTTCTTCTAGTCGACAATTCTACTAGATCTCAAGCCTCATTCTTATCCAAGGTTGTCATTTCTTCATCCATGGCCTTTTTCCGGATATTTTCATCCTTTGAATCCACTACCTCCCTCATAGTTCTAGGATCATCATCAGTAATAGACAAAGAAAAATTTGAACGGAAATTAGATGGAGTATACATTTTTGGTAGCCTTCTTTCTCGAACCGATCTCCTCAATACTGGAGTATGAGGATCTTCTTCTTCTGATTCTTGTTCTTCTGTAGAGTCTGATTCATCGTCCTTTAAATCAAACTCTTTTTCTCGTTCTTCCTTACTTGGTAGGACTTCATGTTTAACATCCTTCATTTCTCTAAATACCACATCTCGGCTATACACTACCTTTTTAGTTTCTGAGTTCCAAAGCTTATAACCTTTGAGACCATCTTTATATCCAATAAAAATACACTTTTCATCATTCTTATCTGGTTTACTCTTATTTTTCTTTGGAACATGAAGATATGCATCACAACTAAATACCTTGAGATGTGTGAGAGAAGATTTATTACCAGTCCATACCTATTATGGAGTCTTGTCATCTAGCGCTAATGAGGGTGACATGTTGACAAGGTAACATGCAATACCCATTGCCTCCCCAAAAACAATTCTCTAACCCGGCACCACTGAGCATGCACCTTGTTTTTTTCATCAGCGTCATGTTCATCATTTTTGCAACTCCATTCTGCTGAGGTGTATATGGAGTAGTCTTCTACCTTGCTATACCGTATTTCTTAATACAAAGTTCTTCAAATTCATTCCCGCAAAACTCTCCGCCATTATTTGTCCTCGACACCTTAATTATTTTTTTTGTTTGATTCTCAACAAGAGACTTAAACTCTTTAAACCTGTCAAAGACTTCAAATTTATTCCTGAGGAAATATATCCAAGTATTTCTCGAGAAGTCATATATAAATGAGAGATAGTACACAGATTTTTCCAATGATGGGACCGACACAAGTCCAAAAACATCATTGTGAACTAGCTATAAGATTCCTTCTGCCCTCGTTGCCCTAGAAGGGAATCTTCCCTGATTCTGCTTCCCATATACACAATGTTCACAGAAATCAAAATCCAGAGAGCAACTAGACATACCTTTAACCATACATTTATTATGTAGTAGTCGAAGACCTTCTCTCTAATATGCCCCAATGTTTGATACCACATCGTAACCTTTTCTCCAGAAACTGTAGGAATTCTTTCTTCTTCAAATCCAATATCAGGAACAATGAAACTATTTCACCCATCACTAATAGTGCTTCCTTGCAACTTATACAGAGTTCCAACCCGAACTCCTTTCAACAACACCATTACTCCTCGAAACCATCCTGCAGGTTTCATTTTCAAATATTGTTTTTACCCCTACATCGTCCATTTTTCTTACATAAATCAAATTTTTGGTCCAACCTGGGATGTGTAGAACACCAGACAATGTTCTAATCCTTCCATCTATGAGCTTCAACTTGACTTTTCCTCCTCCTATGATTATGGTTGTCGAATCATCACCTAACAAAACATTACCTCCATCATACCTTTCATATTCACAGAACCACTCCCTATGGGGAGTCATATGAAAGGATGCACCTAATTCAACCAACCATGCCTCATGATCTGCGTGTGTGTTTGAAGAAGCCAAGTACACATCGCCTCCTTCTTCATTGGAGGTCTTTTCTTCTATAGAAGGAGATTCTTCAGATCCTTTCTTTTTCTTAACTTTGGATCTACACTGCTTCTTGTAGTGCCCTTCTTTTCCACATCTCCAACGTACATTTACAAACTTTCCGGGAGATTTAGATATACCCTTAGATCTCTCGCTTGAGAACATAGATCTATTTATTTCTTGGGAGCATCCTCTTTCAAATAATGTTTCTGTGCTCTGTCCTTCCATATTCTTTCGTCTCATCTCCTCCAACAACAAGGATGAGACCACTTCATCAAACTTTAAGACAATTGTATTACTACCTATGGCCACAACTAGACTATCCCACGAGTTTAGTAAAGAACACAGTAAAATGATACACTTATCTTCATCTGAAATTTTAATCTCAACAGATACTCACTGACTTACCACAGTATTGAAAGCGTTCAAATGCTCTGCCACCAAGTCTCCATCTCTCATCCTCATATTATACAACTTCTTTCTCAAAAATAGTTTATTTACTAGGAACTTAGACTGATACAACTTCCCCAACTTGTCCTATAAATCCTTGGTTGTAGCTTCCTCTGACACATTTAATAATACTAAATCTAAGAGACAGTCGGATTGTGCTCTTCGTCTTCCGATCCAACTTTTTCCAGTCATTTGTTGAAGTTCTTGTAAGTGCAGTACTTGGATCTACAACGATCCATTGACCTCTGTCCACCAACGGATCTTCCATCTTGAGCTTCCACAACTCAAAAAATTTCCCATTAAACTTCTAGATCTCCATTTTCGAACTGTTTGTCATTTATTTTCACCTGAAAAATCAATACCACAGATCTTCCACTGCAACAAGGCTTATCACAGTGTCGAGCCAAACCCTTGACCACAAAGGCATCCCCGTGAAGACAACAAAGCTCTGATACCAAATGTAAATTTTAACCTTGTACAATATTTACTACAAACATATATTCAATAAAAGAACAGAAAAAATAAAATGGCAAATACAAACATTACACAAAGATTTTTCCCCTGGAAACCCAAACCGGGAAAACCAACATATTTTATATTCATTCATAATGATACATTGCTTACAATAAAATATACATATAGGAGCCAGCGGCATCCAAAACCCTAACCCAATGACTTGGATTAGTCAACAACCTTAATTCCTTAACCAAAAATAGAAAATTATCGGCAAAAAACAATGTGTCGAAAAACTACCCAACAATGGACATGAAAATCGAAGCAACATGAAAAACAGAGAAAAAATGTAACATGTTTCCCGAAGCGAAAAAAAAAACCCGAGGGATTTCGCCCTCCTATGCGCCCAACAGGTTGGGAGGTTCATTCATCGTATGTAATCAATTGGTTATAGTTATAAACAGATAAATGTTATTTGTTTTTATTTTAATTATTCCACCGTGTAAATGAATATTTGAATGTTGTGTGCTTACTGGATGCATTCACGTTTTTATGTGTTATTAGATGCATGAATAAATCAACATGTTTTTTGTAATTTTTATGGACATGTTGCCTCTTGGTTTTTTTTTATATGTAAGGGAAATTTTTAAATTCATATTTAGCAAGTTAAGTTATTTTTGGCAGTGACGAGACTCAACTTAGAGGCTGGGTACGTTACAGATTCCGACGTGGTGCTTGAATCGTCACACGCACTGAGAATAGTTGTCGCGTGCAGTACAAAGCCAATTGTGTGCGCGTTGTGAATATTTGTCATGTGAAGTACAAATGTTATTTTGTGCGCGGTTTGTCTCAGCGATGACGCGACCTTCATAATCATTTGGAATGTTGTAGATGCATTTAATTATATGTTATCAAACAATAGTTAAATCTATAGATAATTTGTAAATGATAAACTACATGAATTTAGTTAACCAAAACTTTTTGAATTTATGTGTATTTTCCACAAGTAATTTTCTTCGATTAAGCTAGGGGATGTTACATTAGGGCTTCACACCCAATCAACCTATTCTATTTCAAGTACCACTCCTAGGTACAACAAGGCTAAAACATTCAACTCCCTCTTTACCAAGAGAGAAACATCAATCAAAATAGTTTTGATACCATGGAGAAACTTCATGAATATGAGTTTTAATGCAAATTCAAAAATTCACCTCACAATGAAGGTTTGTCGGATGTAATCCACGAGAGAATTTATCCTTAGGGATGAGCTAAATATATAATTACAACAACAAAAAGTAGTATATATTTCACTTCACTTTAGTCCAAATCACTAGGCAACTCAAGATAAAAGATACCAAACAAATATACCTCAATTAAAACAAGTTACAATCCGTAGGGAACAAATTTTCATGCATATAATAGATATGAAATAAATTTATTACAAAATAATTTACAATACTGAATCTTCCTTATTTATATTCAAGATATATGTTAAATAACTTAATAGTCCCAACCCTATGTTATGTCAAATCAACATGAACAATTTGTGTTGGAAATTTCCCAATCAAGAAGGCAATACAAGTTGAAATTCAAATATGCAAGTACACAATTATTGGACAATTGAAACACTTCATTTATATATGAGAGTTGAAGTACATGTACATACTCACACCTTATCGCAACCTGATACAACATCAAACTCTCCAAAATCCTAGCTAGGGAAATAAAATAAAAACCTAGACACCAATTCATCTTAGCTAGGAATCACTCCTAACCAAAGTCGATTACTCCACCAAGAATCCTCAACAAGATAACATAATCAACATCAATACCTCCTTGGCTTGGCTTCAAGCAAAATACCTCTCTCTTCTCCTCAACAAGCATAACATGTAGCACTAAGGTTTCCAAAACCCTAGTCTTCTTCTTCCACGAGAGCTATAAGATAAAATGATATATTTATCCCTCTAGAGTTTATGACAAACTATAGCTTCTTTACCTCCTTAGGGTGAAACCCTAACCCTAGAATATCCCTTAAACTTCTCCAAGAACCCTAGTGCACCAAGGCAACGAGAAATAATGCAAAGATGAGTGCATAAAAGAGAGGAAGTAGTGCATTCCACTCCTCACATCTCTAATGTTGGGGCATGATGAATGAATTTAAGAATGAACTCTCTCCTTCCTCTATTTATATGAGAGGTAATTGAGTTCAAAAATATAAAGTGGTCTTGATCCACTACAAGCTACCTATCCACAAGGAGATTGGCCTACATGTGAAACTCTCTCTCTACAAGTAACACATGTCAAGCTCTAAGGCCGATACATCTAACAAGCAAGGCTCCAAGGCATGAATGGTCCTCAAGACGATACAATGTTCCACCTCCACAAACCTCAAAAGACACTAACACTCCTACACCATGTGCTCATTCAAGTCTGCCACACCTAGATGATCTTTCCCTCAACCCAAGAATCCACAAGTCAAGCACAAGCCTCCATGCAAACAACCAAGTGTGCCTATGCCATTTAGGCCTCAACTCCCTCCAGAATGCCTAGTGATCATCCTCCAAAAAATCCACCCACTCTCCATGTGTGTTTCATGAATAATGTCATTATGTTGTCTAGGTTCCCAACACTCCAAAGAGGAAAGCCACATAAACACCTACGCGAGTTCTAACAATCAATGAACAAGCCACCTCACATGTGTATGTCCATCATGTTACAATCAAGGGTCGCCCATAAAATATGCACTTGAAACACCCTCAAGCATGGTGTAAACACTTTCGAAGTAACCCCATAAGCAAACATTTTGGTCATTTGTTGGACATTAATAAAATCATTTTATCTTATCACATCGATACGATGAATCTGAAGGTGACCTTGACAATGATAGGGGGGATTTGAAGTAGCAATGATGCCATCGTTCCTTTTCTGACTCTGGTCTAAGGACATTCCCTCATATCATTCCAACATAGTGTTTTAAGTCAATTCTTGGCATGTACTTCTTCTCACGCTCTTTAGGGCTAGCCAAAATTTTACTCAATTCTCACAATCTTCTCATTGTATTACACTGTAGATACACCTCGATACCGTACCTTATCATGAGAGACTCTTTCTTGGTGTGGATCCTCCTCAGTTGATCTTGTCGATATATTTATTTTAGTATTGTGTGTGTTTGATAACACTCATTATGACCACTCAGCTCATTTTTTGCATCTTCCATTCATCTTCCATTAGTCGAACGTCAAGGTCCTTACCACATGGACTCCACATGCATGTCATCCATCAACACTACCCTCTAGCCCAATGCTTTCGCTTCCACCTCTATGGGGTTATGTAGCATATCCCATTCCAGAAGTAGTGTTTTAATCAAAAAAGAAATTTGGTCAATGTTCTAGAAGGGATTTTCATGCATTCTTCTAGTGCTTTGGTTATAAATGTATGATACTCAACAACAAAATATCAAGCATATCCTTCCACTACTCCTTTAAAACATAAATCAACTGCATGGGTAACTTCAACATTGAAGTAGTTGTGAGGCTTACTTCAACAATATTTTTATCCATTTATACAAAATCATGGGAAATTCAACCCAAAATATTTCATACACGTCCTTAAAGTGGTACTCTTGCTTGAATTTTTCCACCTCTAAGATCAAATACACATATGCTTGATTGGCAAAGGCATGCATCTACACACTAAACTAGTGTTGTAGCTCATTGAATTTCAGTAGCTTCCATTGCATTTCCTTCACCTCGCATTAATTAAGTTCTTAACAATGAAACCAATTGTTAGTTAATTTTAAGACCCGAGGTCCACCAAAGTGTTTAACAAAGGCTTGGGGTAGTTGTTAACATGTCCAAATGACCTATCAAGTAGGTAAAGGAAAATGCTGGATGGCAAGTCCCAATTAGACCTACTCTCATTTGAAATGGCACTTTCTGACCATTGTGTGGACGTGGTTACCACTTAAGGGTTTTCAATTACAAGCTTGAGGACAAATTATCTTCTACAAAATTCTTATTGAAACTGAATTTACTTATGTAAAACTAAATTAAGACTATCTATCATAGCGTAATTCTATCATATCCTTATCGGGAGAAAATCTAACTTTGTGTCATGAAGATGGATCCTAATATGAACCTAAAACTCAACAAACAAATGAAAATACAACTATTTCTTTAAATATTTATGAAAATGAAATAATATCAAGCATAATTAGTTCATGTCAAACAACAATATGTTTGAGCAATAAAACTATAGTTTGATAACAAATAGTTGCAGATTACAATACAATGGTTTATGAAAATGAAATAATATCACTGCAGAATTAGTTCATATCTATAGTTTGATAACAAATAGTTGCAAACTACAATACAATGGTTTATGAAAATGAAATAATATCACTGCAGAATTAGTTCATGTCAAACAATGATATGTTTGGGCAATAAAACTATAGTTTAAATTACAAATAATTACAGATTACGCTTGTAACATTATCCTTATATTTATTAGAAATCATCAAAACATAAACATCTAAAATAAAATGCATAGAAATAATTCATATGATAATAATTCAATATAAATAATAAAAATATAAACATCTCAAATAAAATACATTGAAATAGTTCATATGATAATCATTCAATAAACCTATATGATAATCATTCAATAAACCTATATAACAAATCATCTCAAATAAAATGCGTAGAAATAGTTCACATGATAATCAATCATTCAATACAAATCATAAAAATATAAACATCTCAAATAAAATGCATAGAAATAGTTCATATGATAATCATTCAATAAACCTATATAACAAATGCATATGCAAAATAATTCCATACACAACTTCAAAATTGTTTTCCATTGTGTGTGTCAGAAATAATAATATCATGGCAAAAATCCCTCTCCCTTTTATGGAGCTCTCTTGTCCCTCTACCTTTTATGGAGATCTCTTTTATAAAACAAGAGTCTCTTTACATTGTCTAATCATCATTATTATACCTTTTCAATTTCTCCTATACAATTTGGATTCTATGAAGAAATATACATTATACCAACAACAACAACAAAAAAAAAAAAAAACATGAGGTTTTATTCAAGGCTAAGTCTTCTACATAAGTCATTTCCAAAAGTTGTATGCTTTTGTGATGTCTTCCAGCGTGCTTAACTTCATCTTTTCGAGTTCCAGCTCCACATCACACACTCTTCTAGGACTTCTTTTTTCAGGTCCCTATAAATACTCTTCATATTTAACCACAGAAACCGACCATGACACGCCAATGGCTTTTTCCAAACATAAAGTCAATGGCCCTACTGACTGAACCACGAGATAAAACCCTTTATGTCCGACATTTAGCATTTCCATTATTATTGATTAAATAATCATTCATTAATTAATGTGCCATAAAATAGCCATACACATGACCAGTCGTGAGCGCCATGGCCAAACATGACTGTTACAAATAAATCTTATAAGTAAAAGAGCCTTACACATAACCTGTCGCGAGCGCCATGACCATGAAGATGCCTGGATTGAAGATTCTCGGAGGAGTGATGTCAATTGTAGCGGCAACTGTTCATCCCACTGCAGTTTAGGACATTGAGTGGCCTTGAGCATCACCAAATAAGACAAATGCTCCACACCTTGAAGCTCTTCTAACTCAGAGCACTCAGAAACATCAAGCACTCCAAGCTTTTCGAGTTGCGCAAACCCCCGTATGCTCTTCAGCTTAACACATCCACATGCATACAATTCCCCTAATGATAACAATGTTTCAATACTTGGCAGCTCCTCCAATTCTGTGCACTGACTAATGTCCAGTATTTGAAGTTCTGCAAGAGTACCAAGCCCTTCTATTTTCCTCAAATTACAACAGCGTTTCAATTGCAGTGCTATGAGAGTATTTGGCAATGTTCCAACCTCCACCAGATCATCACAAGACTCAACAAGGAGATGCTGAAGGCCGGGAAATGATACCTCTGGTATTTCTCTGTTGATCCGGGGGGGAAGCCAAGGCATGTGCCTGTAAATGGAAGAGTCCGGATTACTCAGCACTCTTTTCCCTTTTGACTGTCTTAAATTTTCTGTTTCACTGTTGATCCGGAGGGGGAGACGAGGCATGTACCTGTCAATGGAAGAGTCCAAATCACTCATTAATCCTTTACCTTTCGACTGTCTTAATATTTCTGCTTCTCCTTCAACATTTTCCAAAGACAGTTGGAGTAAGCCACAATCATAAACAATCACCCGATTCAACAGACCAACAGAATCCGGCAAACGTTTCAAGGCGTTGCAATGTCGGAGCGTCAATTCCTTCAAGTTTGTTAGGTTACCCACGGAATATGGCAGCATTTCCAGGAAACGGCATTCTAGAACGAGAAATTCCAAATCCCTCATATCTCCAATGGTAACCGGCAATTCTTTGAAGTGTGTACCTGAGAAATATAAGTTTTGCAGGGACAGTTGACGGGCGACTTGGGGAGGCAATGTTTCAATTTTTGTGCAGTAGGAAATGTCTATGTATTCAAGCGTCCTGATATTTCCAAGTGCTTCGCTTGACATAGTCAAATTATAGCAATAACTCAAATCAAGATGTTTAAGCTGAAATAAATCAGAAAAGGACTCCGGAAGCGTCTTCAAGTAGTAGGAGTGAGACAGATCGATGTGCTGGAGGTTTTTTAAATCTCCAAAGGAATCTGGCAGGGACTTTATTTTTGAACAGTTTGTCAACTCAAAGTGTTTCAACGACTGAAGACGACAAAATTCGTCTGGCAATCTTTCTAGATTACTCATACGATAAGATAGGACAATCAGTTCTAGATACTTCAGCAGACCTATGGACTTTGGAAGCCTGGAGAGAGGAGCAACAATAACTAACTCTCGCAACAGCAAAGGGGCCTGCAACAGCAAAGGGGTTAAAACTTTAAACTATAATAAAGATTTCGACGATTCTCTTCTACCATACACTTCAAATTTGTTGGAGACCGTGTGATGCGAAATCAATAGTTAAAACTTTATTTTAAGGAATTTCTATTTACCTCGTCTGGCCACAACGTTTCCAAAACACTTCCGGACACGTGTAAAACGCGTAAATTCTTCATTGGAACCCAAGAAGACAGAGAATAATCAGGACATTTCGACCAGCGAAGCCATACGAGATTTGGTAAGTGCACCCTCTTTAACAGGAGCTTCAACAGACCACCCTTAGTATCAAGGAGTTGCAACTTAGTATCAAGGAGTTGCAACTTAGTATCAAGGAGTTGCAACTCTCTCGTATTCTTCGAATGAAAGAGCTCATGACTCCACCTTTTGTACCATGGCATTTTTCTGGGCAAGACTGGATCAATATCACCGTCAACCAACCTAAGTCCCCGCACGTTCTCTAATCCCTGTTCATTATTGAAAATTGACGATGAATTAACAAAATGAAACCAGATTTTTATTGAATAATATACAGTGTCGAATGATTGAGCACTTACATATAAAGCATTCTGCAACAAATCATCAATGCTTTGTGGCTTCTTCCAAAGACGAAGCCGCAATGTTGAAGACTCTTCAATTCCTCTTCCAAGATCTCGAAGGAGATTATGCATATGTATATTACCACTGTCCACCTCTACGAGACACTTATTCTCTAGATTTCGAAAACCCAAAGAACCCCGCCAGCCTAATCCATCCCATATCTTTATAGCCATATCCTTGTTTTCTCCTATGAAAAAACAAGCAATATCTAAAAATATCTGTCGTTCTTCCTCATCTTCCAGTGCGTCATAACTAATTTTAAGATTTTGAGTTATGCTATCAGGAAGTTTCTTTTGAAGTTTAACAAATTGGTCCTTCCAGTAAGATTTGTCCTTTCCACGAAGAAGTGCCCCAATCACTTTCAGAGCTAAAGGCAATCCACAACAGGCTGCTAAAAAATCTTCTACCACAGATTCAAATTCTGGCCCTGGATGGGATCCGACGAAGGCATGAAAGCAGAAGAGCTTTCGGGAGAGTTGTGGATTAAGGCCAGTTAGCTTATAAATTGCTTTCACTCCTAAGCTTGAGAGAACATTTTCATCTCTACATGTAATCAATATCAAGCTATCTATGCGGAGAACATGTTCAGCAGGCAACAGTGCATCCACCTGGTCCAATTTCTCTACATCGTCTAAAATAATTAAGGCATGACAAGACAAAAGATGTTTATTGAGCATCCCTATTCCTTCATCAACATTGTATATACATTTATCTAATTCAATCAATTTACTCAGAATTTCGCTCTGCAAAAGATTCAAGCCCTTAGCTGCTGCATTTTGTCCAACATTGGATAAAAAACAGGATGCGCCGTAAAATGATCTCTTCTGATTGAAAAATTCCTTTGCCAATGTAGTCTTGCCTACGCCACCCAACCCTACGATCCCCACGATCTGACGTTTCCCGCTCTGCTGCTGGGGCAATAAAACTGTATTTTCAAAATCTTTAACCTTTTCAGCCAAGCCTATTGGATACTTGGCTACGTTCAAACTTGGTTTTTCCACCTCCCGCAACACACGTTTAACGACATCTTCAATCAGTTTCGCCTCGTCCCTGGTTATTCACAAGAAATTAAAGGTAACAACACACGTTTAACGACATCTTCAATCAGTTTCCCTTCGTCCCTGGTTATTCACAAGAAAATAAATGTACCTAGTGAAGAACGTTTATTCATATCTATCCAAACTAAAGTAATGCAATACCGAGAGGGAAGGTTGGGCACTCACCCCTTATATGTCTCTAACTCGAAACCACTTTTTTCTGCAACCTGAGAAAGAGCAGTTCTCCAGTTTCCAATAGTGGTGGAGTCGTATCGCGACCTTTCCCCATCTTCCGTCATCTTCTTTTCAAGTTTCTCGAAGGCTTGAGCGTATTGTCCATCTCCGCCCCGCGTCCACCGAAGCTCAGCTGGCTTCACATGGTAAAATATTGGAATAATTGTGCGCTTCGACTCCAACATGTGAACGAGTTCGTTCAGACACCAACTTGATTCGGCATATCGAGGTGAAAAAATTGCCACGTGAACGGAGGCATTTTTAATGGCGCTTTCTATTTGAGAAGTTATACTGTATCCTTGTTGCAACTCCGGCTGGTCCAGAAAGACGTCTAAGCCATATGAATTAAGGCGATAGTAGAGAGAACTGGCTAAGGACATTTTAGTGTCCGGACCGCGATGGTTTATAAACACATCACAACAGTAGTGCTTGCTGCTCCTCGGACCTGCGGTGATGGAGGTGGACGCGGATGCAGCGGCGGATAAAGAGACATCCATAGCACATGCAGAGTGACGATTGGGAGGGGAAGAAGGCTGATCTTCATCTTTACTTTCCATTTCAGGATGGTGTTGGAGTAATGAGAATCCGGGCGATGGGTATGCCAGTGCCAATTGCAAAATGGAAATACAAACGGGATAGATGGGAAAACCTTTGGACTGTCGATGTAAATTGCTAAGATAATTTAGTAGTTGGAGAGCGCGTAGAAACTGGGGAAAAAATTGTAATGAAAAAGGTTGCTCGTGCGCTGAGAGAGATATACACGTTAAACGTTCATACATCAGGCGTCTGCAGATGCTTTATAGACAGGAAACCCTTCACACCTCGTTTATGTGCGCTCCCATGGGCCCTCTCTCAGTAATGTTTCAACGCTTTTCTTAGAACGCGGAGAGACCAACCATCAACATCAACCGCGTATATTTGTGCAACTTGAAAAAGGATCATCCCTACACGGCAAAAACACATGGAGAAGATGCTCACCGCGTGCATCAAATAGTGAAATCACCCCCACTGCAAAAGTGAATCCGACAAAATATTAAAAACGATATAGTGTGATCACGTACGCAAAAGGACATGGAGAAGATGCTCACGGACAAAATATTAAAAACTGCGTTGGCTAAACGTTATATTTTTTGGTTTTTTTGGTAGGAATTGGTTGAGATCTGACTATGTAAATTTGGACAAAATCTCTATTTTCTGTTGTTTAAATTGTCTTTTTGAATGCGTAAATGGATTCAGTTTGTTGAAAAATTTTTGAAATATTTGGATTATACAAACTTAACCACTCAAATCTACAGATCCAACCATTCATTATTAGATTTAGAGCAAAATCAAACAAAAAAAAAAAAAAAAAACCTTAAAAAAAAAACTTTTAAACAACTCTATTAAAAACGATATAACTCTATTAAAAACGATATAAGATGAGGTGTGGGAGAGATGGAAAAGTACAGAGATTCTTATCCACCCTGGAATCCTATAAAATGTCCAACGGGGAAGAAAGCAATACATAGATGGAAAAGATATTATGTACAATTTTTCTTTTTATGTGAAATTTTGCTACTCAGAAAACTAGAAAATTTTGCGATTCAAAATTAATTTTTTAAATAGAGCAGTGATACATATAGAAAGTAGTTTTAGTAGGTTCGGAATTAATTTTCTGAACAGAGCAGTGAATCCCACAATGCCATGTTCAACTGTAAAGCAGCATATAATTTGGAGTGAATCTGACAATATTTCCAACTGTAAAGCAAAATAGAGTTTGACACGCATGCGTATCTGGTTAAGGACAGGATGCTCACCGCGTGAATCTTATCCATTAAATTAATGAATACGACAACGTTTCCAACTGTAAAGCAAAATAGAAAGGAGAGGATCCTCACCGCGTGAAATTTATCCATCATACAATCCGACAATATTTCCAACTGTAAAGCAAAGTAGAATTTGGCTTGCATACATAGATTTTGAAGGACAGATACAGCGATACTTACCGCGTGATGATTATCTATTAAATTAATGTATCCGACAATACTTCCAACTGTAAAGCATAATAGAAAAGACAGGACAGGACTGGACTCTTATCGTGTGATTAAACCATTCGACAATATTTCCTGCTGAAAAGCAAAAAACAGAATTTGGCACGCATGCATAGATGGTGAAGGACACATCCAGCGATGCTCTCCGCGCAGGGCTGGAATTTGACGGGCTGTAGCCCGTTTTTTACCTCTCAGCCCGTATTTGACAGTGGGCAATAAAATTTACACGAAATCTCTAGTAGGTAGTAGGTATACAGGCTTGGGATATTAAGTCGCCAACAGGGATCGATTAAACTCGGGAGTTGGAGGCGACGGGACACGGGTGACGGAAGCTTCCCCGATTGTGTTGCAGTGGAATCTAAAGTCTTTAAAGAATTGCATTATGCATACATTTAAAGGTTTCCAGGACAGGCTCGTCGGCGGCCGCTCACTGTTCATAGATTGAAATTTGAATAGGTGTCCAAGTGCAGTTGTATGAAATAAATGAACCAGCTACCCTCATAAATTCTGATCAGACTACCTACAGGCTACTACGGTGTTTAATTCATTATTGAAAATTTTTCTCTACTTCTGTCTTCGTCGTTCGGGACGCCACTACTGGCATTTGGCTTCCACCATAGTTGTGAAGTGTTTCTTGGTGGTTGTGGAGGATTTTGGACTTCCAGCTTTCTATGCGCAGCTTTTAGAGGTAACTCTACAACTCT
>JZKD02S1673258.1:1529443-1588862 GCA_000966675.3 Picea glauca
TAAAATCTCTTAAACCACTTTGACTACTTTGACCTTTTGGGGCTTCTAGATGACATATGAGGGTCCTCCAACTTCGTAAGGCCGTAACTCTCAAACTGTGAGGAGTTATGTGACGCTCCACATACCACCAGAAATTACATGAAATGTACTATCCATATAGAATAATATTATCTGAAAATATATCATAACTCATATCGTTACCCATCAAACAAACTTGGGTCCATTACCCAAACCTGGGGTCTCCAACTTCTCATGGCCATTACTCTCTAACCGTGAGGAGTTATGTGATGTTCCACATACCACCGGAAATGGCATGACAGACACTATCCATCTATGATAGTTTCCCTGACAAATTCACTGTCTTTCATATCATTATTCCACAATTAAGCATGGGTTCTCTTACTCCCCAAAGCGTCATCCCGTGAGGGATTTCACCATAAGGGGACCACTTTGGAGTTCATCCATATTTACTTCTTATCAACCATGAAAAAACAATAATGAGTCATATTTACATCAAACAATATTGGTTCCATTACCCAAACCTTTGTGATACAGAGCTTTCTTTAAGGGTTGGCATCAATGACAACCAACCTTAATCAACAAATTCCTCTTGGAAGGTTTTGAAAAGGGATTCGGATTAATAAACGTCTATGGGCCACACTTAGATCGAAACACTTTCTAGGATAACTTGTTCTCAAAAGAACTTTTGAGCACCAAACTACTAATCCTGGGAGGTGACCTAAACTTCTCTCTAGGAGAAGCAGAAAGCTGGGGACCTACTGCCCACCCAAACAGTCAAGCTGCATATTTCAAACATCTGATGGACTCAAAAGGACTAATTGACGTGGCTTGACCAAAAATTATACCCACCTAGAGGAATATGAGGACACGAGAAGCCAGAGTAGCAAAAAGATTAGATCGTTTTTTAATCTTTGAATCCATCGCATCGCTCCCCTTCCAAATTCGCCAATGGATTGGAAGCGGAGGGGAATTGGATCACTCACCTATTTGGCTCGATCTGGAAGGATCCCCCATCAAACCGGCTGCCCCTTTCAAATTCACTCCCTCCTGGCTAGAAGATGAAAGCTTCCAACATCTTATGAGGACAAACTGGATCCCCATAAGAAATATCGAGGAAAATCCTGCAGGCATCCAGTTTGCGACAAATCTCAAATCATTAAAGAAATTGGTCATCCCATGAGAAAAAGAAAAACAACCCGCAGAAGAACAGGAATTACAAAAATTAGAGGAAAATCTCAAACTCTTTCAAGAGGACCCTGAGACAGATTTTCTCTCAAATGACACCCAGGAAACTCTAAGAAACCTAGAAGCTAGAAGAAAAACCTTGCTAGAGGAACAAGAAAATTCTTGGTGGCTGAAAAGTAGAGCTATTTGGATGGAAAAAGGGGATGAAAACACAAAATTCTTTCAAGCATATGCAAAAGGGAAGGAAAGTTGGAAACACAATCTGGAGTTTAAAGGATCAGGAAGGCAAACCCTGCACAACTTTTGATGAAATAGCAAGCTTGGGTAAAAACCATTTTCAGTCCCTCTTTAAAGCTGACAAGAACACCAATATTGCAGAAATCATAAAGGTAGCCTTATACCTCCCAAGTTTTGTTACAGACCAAGGGAACCAAGACTTGTTCATTGAAGTCACTGAAAAAGAGTTAATTGAAACCCTACAAAGTTTTCAAAGAGATAAAAGTCCAGGCCCTGACGGATGGACAATTGATTTTTTCAGAGGTTTCTATGATCTGCTCATCAAGGATCTACTGAAGGTAATTGAAGAATCAAGAACAAACGGCAGAATCCATGGACCTTTCAACTCCACCTTCATAGCCCTCATACCAAAGGTAAATGATCCACAGACCTTTGATGACTACAAACCTATTTCTCTTTGCAACAGTATTTACAAGATCATCGCCAAAATCATAGCTCGTAGGATAAAACACCTACTTTCAAAATCCATCTCAATGGAACAATTCATTTTTCTCGAAGGAAGACAAATTTATGAGGCAGTAGGGGTTGCACAAGAAGGCCCCCACGGCCTAAAGACCATAAGATCCAAAGGAGAAATACTGAATATCGACCTCTCAAAGGCCTTTGACAGGGTAAACTGGACCTACATTCGTCTTCTGCTCACCCACTTAGGCTTTCAAGTCCCCTTTATAAAACAGATAATGGCCTGCATTACCTCAGTTTCATTCGCAGTACTCATCAATGGGGCAGCCTCCCCTTTCTTCAAGTTAGAAAGAGGTCTGAGACAAGGTTGTCCACTGTCACCTCTCCTCTTCCTTCTTGTAGTAGAAGGCCTAAGAAAATCCCTAGAGGCAGCAGCCAGAGCAGGGACCTTTCAAGGAATTTCAGTATCATTTGGAATGAAAATCACCCACCTATTATTTGTGGACAACATTCTCATCGTTTGCAATGGGAAAATTGGAGATGTTGAAACGCTGGCAGACATCCTAGCTACTTTTCGCTTAGCTACAGGTATGATAATAAATGAGCAAAAATATACAATCTCCACTTCTGAATTAAACGAAGAAGAAAATGAAGCATATCAAAGACTTTTTCCTTTCACTTTGCAAGATATCTCACAAGGATTAAAATACATCGGCTTTCAACTAAAACCAAATAGCTACAAAAAAGAAGATTGGAAATGGCTAATAGAAAATATAGAAAAAAGACTAAACAGTTGGAGCTTCAGATGGTTATCAAGAGCGGGCAGACTCACTCTGACAAAATCAGTACTAGAAGCCATCCCGGTATATTGGATGTCGTTAGCTTGGATCCCAAAAGGAATCCTGGAAAAAATCAGGAAAACTTGTGCACGCTTTATCTGGTCAGGATCAGGAGAAAAGTACACACAACCCTAGTCAAAATGGGACAACATAGCCCTGCCAAAATCCCTAGGAGGTTGGGGACTCAAAAAAAAAATTCTCTTATCAAAGGCCCTTGCAGCAAAAGCCTGTTGGAGACTCATCTCAGACACCAGCATGTAGACGTTGGTAATAGCTCAAAAATATATCTCCCCAAATACAATTGAAGACTGGATTAGAAGGCCAAAAAAATGTTTCAACAACTGGCTCAATCATCTGGAAAGCAATGATTACCTCATTCACAGTGGTTGGGGACAACCTTGCGTGGAAGGTGGGGAAAGGAAATCGTCTACGATTAGGGACTGACCCCTGGACAGGAAGCGACACCTCCCACATCTTGTTGGAAGATCTTATTGTCCAACTCCACAGAAAAGGTATTTTATTTCTCTCCCATTTAGCCAACCCCCCAACCACAACTTACTGGAAACAAGGTTGAAAAATGCAAATCTCCTAGGCTTCGTGGGGCCTCAAGCAGACTCTTTGACACACTATATAGATGCACTCAAAAGAAGCCACATCAGATTAACCAACAGGGAGGATGAACTAGTTTGGAAAAAAAATCCAACTGGCCTATACACCCCAAAAGTAGGGTATATATCCCTAAACCTCTCTTCACAACAAATTCGCAAATGGTGGTGGAAAAGCCTTTGGAAGCAAAAGTGTCCACAAAAAAAAAATATTCATGTGGGCATATTTAAACAATCGAATTCCAACTTGGGAGAACTTGAATAAACACAAAATAGAAGGCCCTGGAAGATGCACACTTTGAAAAAACGCAAATGAAACAACCACTCATTTACTTCTCAACTGTCCTTTCACAACAAAAGTTTGGGTTGAAACCTCAAAAAGTCTAAAACATAATCTCTCATGGGATGGAGATTCCATGGAATCAGCCTGGAAAACCTGGATAGATAACCAAGGAAACAAATCTTTCAAAGCACTCCCCCTACTGATAAGCTGGGGAATTTGGCTAGCAATAAACTCAGAAATGTCCAAGGAAAAAGCCACCCTCCCAGAAAAACTAGTAGCACAAAGTCTAGCAATAATTGTTCATTTTCCCCAGAATACTACCACACAAACCTCAAGGACTAGACTCCAAGAGTTCATAGACACCACAAATCCTTGGGCTTATTTCGATGGCACTGCACAAAACTCTGTCTGTGGAGGAGGAGCTGGCCTACACCTCTCAGAAAACCATTTTTTCCACATAAAAATGGGACTGGGAGGGGAACCAACAACTTTGAAGAATTATTATCCTTAAAGCTTCTACTTCTTTTTGGAAAAGAAAAAGGATCTACATTATTTAAAAATCTTTGGAAATTCCATGAATGTAATAAATTGGACAAATAAATTACATTTCTGCCATAACATTCTGCTACTTCCAATTCTGGAGGATATTCACAGACTTTTGGACACTTTTGACATAGTGACTATCTCACATGTATACAGGGACAGAAACATGACATCAGACACACTATCAAAGGAAGGCCTACATCTCACTCAAGGACAATGGAACATTATGGAAAAGAAAGGAGAAGATACAAATGCTTTCTATCATAGGCCCTTTACAGAGGAACAAGAATCTTCACTTTTTTGAACTCACAAAACAAAGAGTCAAACAGGTCACTCATTATTACGACTTACAGAACCGATCAGTTCTTCTTACTCAGCCTCAGATAATGGCACTTCTAAAGACTTTCAAAACTGCTTTTAAATTTTGAAGAAAAACTGTCAAAACCACTTTAGTGGTGATTTTCTCCTATACATAAAAAACTCATATGAACAGAAGACAATACATCCAGTTATGGATGAGTTTTATTTGTTTTTTGGTTCTTTTGGAACAAATATGAAGAAAAGGCATTCAAATGCATACCTATCTTCAGCTATAACACACACTTTCATAGTATGTAGTGCTCTAGAAGCACCTACAAAATGCAATTTTGTCCTCCCAAGGAATAAAAATTATACTTTTTTCTTTGGAAAAAAAAATCATATTAATTTATTGATAGATTAATAATATATATTTTTAATTAATCAATATATTATTAATTAATACATTGTTTAAGTATTAGTACACTAATAAAGTAAACCATTAATAATACATTAAATACACCAATAAATACATTAACACATTAAATGTCGAATTAGATTATATTATATAAGAATTTACACTATAGGTAGATACAAAATCATTTCACTTCTTTGGTGATCCTTATGTGGTGCATCTATGGGTTAAGAAGAAGTGCTAGAAATTCTAGCTCATGTGTGTCCCATAACTTGGTTGTTCCTTCTAGATCTTTAGTTCTAGCTCTCCTAGTATCTAGGGTGTGCTATGAGTATTGCTCCTCTTCCATAGCATTTTGTGTCCCCATATTGGTTAGTGTGTATGCTACCCTGATAAATACATTACTAAAGTATTAATACATTAATAAAGTAGTAATACATTGACCTTAAAGTTTAAATACATTAAGTTTTAATACACTAATAAAGTAATACATTAATAATACATTGAATACATCAATAAATACATTACTAAAGTACTAATACATTAAATGCAATATTACATTAATGTATTATACATTATTGAATGAAGTTTTTTCTTTGGATGAAATAGAGTTCAAGGTTAAGCTGCTTGCAAATCGAAAAGCCAAGGACATTGAACACTACCAAGTTGAAAAATGTAGGGCCTATCATCATCCCTCACATACACAAGCTCTTCAATTTAGCAGTTCAGTAGGGCTTCCCTAAACCCTCGATGCAAAGCCTCATTGTTCCTATTTTAAAAAATGGAGATAAAAACATTCCCTCTAATTATAGGACCATTATGATTAACCTGATTTTAGCCAAGTTATATGGAATTATTTTGGAAAAGAAGCTTAGCCTATGGCTAGAAAGTCACGGTAAAAGAGCTAAAGGCCATGCCGGGTTTATGAGATATTATTCAACTTTGGACCATCTTGTTACCTTTAGGATAATTACAGAGGATTTTTGCAATACTAAATCCAATCTTTTTTGTTATTTTGTTGACTTCGGAAAAGCTTTTGACACGGTTCCTATGAAGAACCTTTGGAATGGGTTGGGAGAGATTAAAATGTGTTTTGAGTTGAGGGTTGATGCAATAAGATTGTATGAGAACGTTATTTCCAAGTTTAAGAACACTGAGGGTTGGTCAAAAGATATTAACTACAATATTGGAGTCAAGCAAGGTTGACCCTTGCCCCCTACCCTTTTTGACATATATATTGACAAGTCAGAAGATTACTTGGAAGAAGCAAGTTATGTCGACCCTACTCTCACTGGTATAGTAATCAATATTCTTCTTTATGTTGATGATATCGTTCTTATAGCGAGGAGTCCCCATGATCTTGTAAAGCAACTAAGAATCCTCAAGGATTTTTGCTTCAATATGGGTATGACTGTTAATACTGACGAGACTAAGGTCATGATCATTAATTCCAATAATATCACTTATGATACCTTCGTATATGACAACAATAACTCGATGGAAGTGACTTCATACAAATATCTTGGAATTGATATTCACTACAAGCTTAAATAGAATTATAGCATTGAGAAAAGGATTATCGGAGGATGGAAAGCTTATTATGGGCTTGAAAACAATTGGAAATCAGTCGACCTTTGGATATGTGATAAAAATAAACTCCTCTTTGAGACTCTTGTTACACCTGTTATTCTATAAGGACACAAAGTTTGGGGATGTAGTATCTCTCATGAGTTCTCGATAAAGATAGAGAAAATCCAAAAGAATTTTATAACCTATAATCTTAAAATCAAAGGAAATATGCCCTACCTTATTCTCCTCTTAGAGACAGGCCTTTCCCCCAATGACAGCATGGATATGACTAGATACCTGATGTATAAGAACAAGTTAAACAACACAGAAGACAAGTGGCTTCCTAAAATCGCTTCAAACTCCAGTCGTAACCACCTTCGACTCAAGTGGGGATGGCACAAAGACGCCCAATCTTGGCTAAGCAATTGGGAAATCATGGAAGAGACCATTTTGCAAAATAAGGATACTATTAAAAATATCATTAAATAAAAATTTTAGGAGAAAATGTGGTGTGATAAAGTGTGGAAAAAAGAAAATTAAGGTGGGTGTGTGCAAAAAGTTGGTGGATGAAAAAGTGGCAAGGGGATCAGCACGAATGTGCACTCGCAGGATCGTGTGTGTGTTATTAACAACATGCACGCGTTTATGATTCTATAGGTTTGACAAAGCCCAAACCTCCACTCAGCCTGCCACACAGGCTCATTGGCAGGAACACAAGAACACCCATGTGTTCCTTTGTCATATCATTTTTAACAAACCACGGGTGTGATTTGTGTTCATTTGCACACAACGCGCTCATGTTTTTATCTCATTGAACAAAGAGATAGGAGGAGCAAAGTCAATATCTTGCCACTGTGTCCAAGTCAAGCCAGATATGTTTGATTTATATTATTTTCCTCCCAATTTAGTATTTTTTACTTGTATTCAATTACTTTAATATATTCTAAAAGAATCTAAATTACAGAAATTTGTAATCTTATAAAGAAATTTCATGTAGAAAATTTAGAGAGAGTCGCCTCTTACATTGCTTCACATTTCCCCTTTAAAAATAACTGTAGAGAATTTAAAAGAAATGTTATTCTTTTATGGTTTTTTTAATTTCTTAAAATATGTATTGATGTTTTTTGTAATTTTCTATTTTAATTAAAAAAAAATCTACCTAATTTACATGTCATGTCTTATTAAATTGCATCATATATTATAAAATGGAACCCGGAGACAATGTAGAATGTCCACAAGAAGACTAAGACGAGGAAAACCCCAAGCCACCACAACCAGCCAACATATACACACAAATTGATGAGGGGTTGGCCATATTGAGAACAATTGTAAATGAATTAAGCGGTATGAGAGAGCTTTGCAGAGAGTCATTGGACGACATTGTGAGGTCCATTGCAAGTGCCCAAGGGAAGTTAACTTATATTTCTCAATATAGGGCTAGAATGTACGATTTTTACCGCACTAGACTAGATAGAAACCAAGTTAGAGACTTGGATATTTCAAAACAAGAACTGGTGTCTATTTTTATTGATCCCCGAACTAGACAACAACCACCCGTAAAAAAGAAATACATTTTCATTGACCGGTGTATCCACCCTCAAATTAGTCAACACTGGATGGATAGGTGATACATGGTATTTGATAAACCTCCTTGCTATAAAAGGGAGTTTCCTTTATATTTTTTGAGAAAATTATGGGCAGAATTTATTATGGGTCACCATGTGAACTATTTTGACATTGGTAACTTCCAGGGGGTGGGTCAAGGGTCTGCGTATGATCGAGAGAATGCTAGGCACAATCCCATATTAGGTCCTCGTCCCCCAAGGTGAAGGCTTGAAACCCCTGCCAAACATCCTCCTGTTGCAGAGAGCTTGCAACAGATACGGATATCTATATCATCATTGACTCGAAGCCTAGTGAAACATGGTAGCTTTGTTGCACTATCTCGGGAGGAGGTGCATGGAGGCGACATTGATAGAGGGGTCGAGGATTCACCTCATACAACAAAGTGTAGTGAGGAGAGAGAACATGGACATAACAATCATCCATGTCCAACTCATAGATGCTTGATTTGCAGGTAGAATTGTTATGGGCCTATTAAACCCAGTGAACAAGAGAGAGAATGCTAGACACAATCTGCGTATGATCGAGAGAATGCTAGGCACAATCCCATATTAGGTCCTCGTCCCCCCAGGTGAAGGCTTGAAACCCCTGCCCAACATCCTCCTGTTGCAGAGAGCTTGCAATAGATACGGATATCTATGTCATCATTGACTCGAAGCCTAGTGCAACATGGTAGCTTTGTTGCACTATCTCGGGAGGAGGTGCATGGAGGCGACATTGATAGAGGGGTCGAGGATTCACCTCATACAACAAAGTGTAGTGAGGAGAGAGAACATGGACATAACAATCATCCATGTCCAACTCATAGATGCTCGATTTGCAGGTAGAATTGTTATGGGCCTATTAAACCCAGTGAACAAGAGAGTTTCATGGAGGAGGTTATTATCTTAACCATCTCTATGTTATTTATCGTTATATATCTATATTGGACCTTGCCTTAGCCCGTAGGGGTTGGGGAGATTCCCGGGCATCGCCCCCCGACACTTATGCAACCCGAATAACCCCGCCCCTTGGTACCCCAATTAATTGTTTTTTTGAAAATTTAAATTTAAAACTAAAATTTTAAAATTTAAAACTTTAAAATTTTTAAAATTAAAATTAAAACTTAATTTTAATTTTTAGCATTTTGTTTATTTAAAATTTTAAAGTTTTTAATTCATTTTAATTTTAAAAATTTTCCACAGATGGGGTGACGCATGGAGCACACGTGTCAACGGCTGGGGCGAATACGAGGGTAGTTAAAGCCCCTCGCTGCCACCCTCCCCCCCTGTCCAGTCGCGATGTCTAGTTTACATGTCTGCAAAGGCTTAGTGCGTTGGGTCTTAATGGAGGCTCAAGTTCAGCTCCTCGACATCAATATGAAACAATTAATGGCCATTACTCCTGCACTAATGGCTACCAGAGCCATCGACTCCTCCATCCTCCTGGTCTTATCGTCCTGTGGATGGTCCTATATTGGGCATTCAGCCGCTGTTCACGGTCTTATTCTGCTTTCTTTGCTCCACGCCTTGGCATTCAACAGTGGACCATTTTGTTACCTTTAGGATAATTACAGAGGAGTTTTGCAATACTAAATCCATTTTTTTTGTTATTTTGTTGACTTCGGAAAAGATTTTGACACGGTTCCTACGAAGAACCTTTGGAATAGGTTGGGTGATCCGAAAAGATCTTTTATACGACAATGGTTGAGTTATTATGCATGTGTTTATTAACCATTTAGGAAGTTGAATGAAAGAGGAAGAGTTATAGAAGAAACATCATAGCCATATGCACATATACAGATCTGAAAATAAAGCAAGAAGAACAACAAACGATAAAACACTAAAGTGATAACGGAGTTCGACAATCTCACCTATGTCTCCGGGCCTTTATCTGAGTGGGTGAGGCTTTCTTATTTATGTTCAAATATTTAAAAGTACATCACAACAGTGCCAAAATGTTACAAAACTGATCTGGTCTTGTTCTACCAGATCTCTAGAACCCAACAAAAGAAATGGCAGTGAAATCGGATGACTGAAGCTCCCATAAATGGCTCGCAAAGGTGCTCTCCTCAATAGCTTCCCTACATAAAAATGGCGTTGGCTTGGAAAACATTCAGCATAACCCTGCTCTGAATCTTTTCCCTTGGCTCCAAGAAGCCCTGGTTTATATAGATTTGAAGTTGGCAACCATCTCCCAACTTCCCCCCAAGATCTGGCCTAAAAAATGGCTCAATATCCCCCAATATTGGCCAAAACTCTCCAAAACTGCTCCAAAAATCATTGAAAATCACTATATTAAAGTTTAAAAACCCACTTTAGCAATAATATAGGGTGCAACCCCCTTTTAGCTAGCCCCTGGTCGTATTAGGTGCATCCATGTGGCCAGGTGCTAACATACCCATGTGTTGGCCCCTTATCCCTTAGCTCTCGGGCGCATTGAAGGACATGTGGCCTGGTGTTTACTGCTCCACACTCTACACAGTGGTTAGACTCCCAATAGAGTAGCCCATGGTTAACCCCCCTAGCCAGTGGGTTAGCCCGACCGACCGAGGCTTAACCCTTAACCTCTGCGCCACATTTTGATGAGCCCCGAGTCATATGTTACAGTCACCTGTTATGCACCCGAGGCTATGTCCATTAAACAGTCTGTGCCAAAATGATAAGCATCGGGGTCACAAGGTGGAGGTCACGTGCATGATTTTTTGGAGTGGTTTACGTCGAGGGATGGGGCTATCCCCAGCCCTTTCTCTGCCCAAACAAACCAACACTCAACTTTAAAATAATTCAGAAATGTATAGTGGTAACAACTACTATATAGGTGGGTTGGTGCCCGAACTATGTGAAAGCTCTATGCCCCTTCCTGAGGTCGCAAGGTTGACTCCTCGGAAGTCATAAATTTTTGCAACCATTGACCATTAAAGGGGTGCCATGTGGAAACCCATGTCTGGGCCACATGGCACCTTCCCATTCCTCTGAATATGCCACGTGTCGGTCAACCAATAAATTTCAAGTGACCACGTCAGCAACCACTGCCACATCAGCACACCTGCCACGTGTCTGTACCTACCACGTCATCAGCACAGATGTGTTGTGTCACCCTTGCAGTGGTGACACGTGTCACTCTCGGATTGGTCCACCTGTCATCAACTGCCCAGTCATTCTACCACGTGTCACCTCCAGATGTTGCCACATCAGCTCCAACTGTGCCTGCCACATCAGTTGTACGGTTGTACGACCTATACGGTCAACTGCCACGTGGCACTGTACAGACTATACAATCATCAAATTTTTGTCTGTTTGGAAAAATGAACATATCGCCATATCTGGAGCATACGACATTCGTTTGAGCCCATTCAAGTTGTTTTGGGTTCGTATCGACGAGGCCTACACACACGTCTGTTTTGAATCCATTCTAAGAACTTTTATTTTTAGGCCTTTCTGAGCCCTATCAAGCTCCTGGATCCAAATTTGGATCACACCACCCCACTATATACCTTTGGTCCCCAAAAGGTTACTGACCAGTCATCAAGCTCGAGATAGGCCACCCGAATTTTTCCCTATCTTTGAACTTTGTCCTGTGCACCTGTCTCATCAAGATCAACTGTAAAATAATCATGATAACTAACAACATATTGTTATCCATTTGTGCCTTGTCACATCTTATTGAAGCCACTATCATCCATGTAGAAAGCATTACTAATGATAGCATCAAAAATATGACTGCAAATGAGTTGATATGTTTATAATACTTGCATGACATTAGCTTGTCTTGAAGCAAACTGTGATTGATTTTCCATTCTACAATCATCTCTTGTTCTTGTTTAAGATCGATTACTTGATTTGAAACAATTATAGGTGTGTTTCTTGTTTGAGCTGCCTTTCTTAACTATTCCATAGTTTGAAGAGTTTTATTTTCCTTTACATGATGAGCATGAACCACATATTCTTGACCTGCTTTGGTTAAATGATATTGATTCTTTGTCCTGTAGAAGATTGTTTTACGATCATACAAGTATGGACTGCCTAAGACCATTCCACATTCACTTAGTGGCACCACATCACATGTTACCTCATCCACAAATTTAGATTAAATTGCAAATTTTAATGTGCACTGCTTGGTTATGTGCATTTGATGATTGTTTCTTATCCATTTAAGTGTGTAAGGCTTATGATGTATCTGTGTTTTTAATCCCAATTGCTTAACCAATTCCTCTGAAATTAAGTTAGATTGAGATCCACTATCTATCAATGTGTCAACCTTAGTGTGTCTCATGATTACCCTTATGTGAAACAATTTACTTCTACAATCAAATCCATCATCACTTTTACCTGTCAAACCAACCAATGAGACTTTAGATTCATCACCTGAATCTAATCCCAAGTCTGTGGGTCATGTTGTTGCTACAACTGTTTGCCTCCCTTTCTTTTCCTTGAACCACTTCGGTCTCTTCTCGGGATGCAATTGCCAACAACGGTCCTCATCATGCCCCTCTTTCTTGCAATGCTTGCAAGAGGGATTCTCTTCCTTTCTTGCCATTGAATTTGCCTTCTTTCCATGCCACTTCCTTTTGTCCTCTTTCCTTGAAGACAATTCCCCTGATACACCAACACATGTTTTCCCTGCTTCATTGTATGTCGCTTGAACATAAACCTCATCAAGATTAGTAGGTCCAAACATAAATACAATATTTCGAATATGTGCAAGTAAACCTCCTATATACTTCATAAGAGTTTCTTGGGTATGTAAAGGAATATCTAACATCAATGCCATTTTATGAAAGCCATCTGTGTATTCTTGCACTGTTTGTCCTTTTCTTAGTTTTAAAGATTGCCATTCAATTAACGCTTTCTCTTTATAACCCAAAGGATAGAATTGCTTTCTAAGTGCAGAAATAAAACTTTGTCATGATGGAAATACATTACCCACTTGTTGCGTGCCATTTTTCAACTTACTTTGCCACTAGATTGTAGAAATTTTCAATACAATTTAAGTTTTCTTGCGATTCTCCTGATCTAACAATTATATGCCACTGTTAAATACAGAATCGCTTCTACTATTATTCTTGCAGAAAATTAAACCACGATCATAGAGTGAAATATCAAGAACACAAAACACAGAAGTTTTACAGGGAAAGCATAAAGCTAAAAACCCCACTATCATATATTATGTATATCATGGATCTTGAAACAATCTCATACAAAACTCTAATCCAAGAGCTCTCAGTACGATACAATCGTCTCACATTGTCATACAAAAATTAGCAAATACATGTGCTAATACTCTGCCTCCAGACAACCTGCCTCCTCTGCACAATCCCTGCAATTAGAATTCTCACAATGAATTCGAATTGCCTAGTCTGCACATGTTCATGAGCATATCCACTGCATGTGTGATTGCATGAGTGCACTTCACTCAAATCACAATTGATAGCCAAATTGTCCCTTTCACCCGTTATCTCAACTGGGTCTCCACTGGATCTGACATGCAGTTAACAGTGGTAAATCTTCAGTTGCATGTGAGATCATTGATTGTGAATTAATTAATAATTAATTCACTAAACTCTCACTAGTGTAAGTTCAGTTACAACTAGTACAACTGGACTTAACTCACTTAACTGGGTTAAACTACTTTACAACTCACATAACTACACTTATAATTTTGTCACAACTCTAACTCACTCAGTTATAAATGAGATAATAGATTAATATTTATTGTCCAATTTATTTAAGGGAAAAGTAAATTAGACACATGTTTCTTGTTGACTTTTCAACACTCCCTCTCAACAAGAAAGGGATTATCCTTCACCCCAATCCTGTCTCTATGGTATTCGAATTTGCTCCTGCTGAGCGCCTTCGTCAGAATGTCTGCATCCTGATCTTCCGTAGGAATGTATTGAAGCAACATGATCTTCCGCTGCACACAATCTATGAGATGATGATACCGGATATCTATATGCTTAGATCTATCATGAAACACAGGATTAATCGAGAGTTTAATGCAACTCTGATTATCACAATGAATCACTATCGAATCTAAATGAGAACCAAACAAACCAACCAAGATCTTCCTCATCCAGATAGCCTCACATGCAGCTTGACTCACTGCCATGTATTATGCTTCCGCTGAACTAAGTGCCACGGATCTCTGTTTCATGTTGTACCAAGAAATAACTGTAGATCTGATACTAAAAATCCCCCCTGATGTGCTCTTTCTGTCTGTTGGGCTGCCCGCCCAATCTGCATCCGTGAAGCCATGCAACTTCACCTCATTCGTCTGTCTATACCATAATCCATACTTAGATGTGCCCTTCAGATATCTTAGGACATGCTTACCCACCTTCCAAAAGAGTTTGGTAGGCTTAACCATCGCTTGACTCGGTTGGTTAACCACATAGAAAATGTCTGGTCTCGTGTTCACTAAATACATTAGCGAACCCACTAACTGTCGATAGACAGTAGCATCCACTACCTCTCCAGAAGTAGCATCCTCTTTCCTCCAGTTTCCTAGAAGAGGAGTATCTGGCATGGGTTTGCAGCCCTCCATGTGAAACTTACCCAGTATCTCCCTTGCATACTTGCCTTGAGACACAAAAATTTCACCATCTCGCTGCCATATTTGCAATCCAAGGAAATAATGAAGAAGGCCCAAATCCTTCATCTCGAACTCCTTTGTAAGGTCATCCTTGCATGAGTGTATCAGCTGCTCATCACCAATTAGTATTAAATCATCAACATAAAGAATAATGATTAAAATCTTACCCTCCACCACAATTTGGTATAGGTTTGCATCCGCTTCACTTTTGGTGAAGCCCAATCTGGTGAAATAACTGTCTATCCGAGTGTACCAAGCACAGGGTGCTTGCTTCAGCCCATACAACGCTCTCTTGAGTCTACACACATGCGACTCCCTGTCAAAGGTCTCAAAACCTTCTGGATGTTCAATGTACACTTCTTCGTAAGTGGACTCCTCCACTCCATGAACCTCCTCATGTGGTTGATCCAAATCTTGAGACTCATCTTTGGGAACCAACAGTTCCTCTTCTGCATGCAAGTCTAGCTCCCTCTCAAGCGACAACCGCATGGATTTCCCCTCCTCAAATTTGATATCCCGTCGCATAGCAGTCATCTTACTGTTCGGAAAATACACACGATAATTATGGGGTGTTTCTGTGTACCTCATAAATATCCCAACTTCAGCAGTTAGTTCGAGCTTCTTCCTGGCATCCTTGGTCACAAGCACATAAACAGATGAGCCAAAAATCTTAAAATGAGAAACATCAGGTTTCTTACCAGTGAAAGCTTCTTCATGTGTACTCATGCCAAGTACTCTATGAGAACAACAGTTCTGCACATAAACCGCAGTATTGCATGCTTCTTCCCACAAATGCATTGGTAGGCCCTAATCATGCAACATCACTCATGTTGCACCCATGATCGTTTTGTTCTTCCTCTCCGCAACCCCATTTTGCTGTGGGTTATGAAGCACTATGAGTTCTCTTTGAATTCCTTCTTTTCTATAGAAGTCTTTGAATTCGTTAGAGATGTATTCTCCACCATTATCGCTCCTCAGAGATTTCACTTGCTTCCCTGACTCTTTCTCCACCAATGCTTTAAACTCACAGAACTTTGAGAATGTTTGATCCTTCTTTTGCATGAAAAAAATTCAGCATTTACGAGAAAAGTCATCAATAAAAATAACATAATACCTATGTTTTGTTGTTGAAGCAACCAAGAATGGTCCACACACGTATGTGTGAATTCTCTCTAGGACCGAAGCACAATTCTCCTTTTCATGAAAGGTGTACTTTACATACTTCCCCATGGTGCAACCGTTGCACTGATCTAACTGAGCAAGCGTTCCCATTGGAAATCCAGTAGATATTTTTTGCATGATCTTCAAGGCTCCATGATGAAGATGGCCCAATCTCTTGTGCCATAATTCGCCCTCATCCCGGCTCACCACTTTTTCTACCTTGCCCATCATGGCACCGCAACCATCTACCTCCAGCATGTAGAGATTCTTAACTTGAATCCCTATATTCTTGACTTGACCCGTTGCTTTATGTCGCAGGTAATATTTTCCACGGCTGAAAATAATGTCATAGCCTTTGTCCTCCAACATTGCGACTGAGACCAGGTTTTTCTTCAGACCTGGAACATGCATAACATTTTTCAATTGAAATGGGTTACCTGACTCCCTCTGAAAGGTAATGGTACCAATGCCAGTCGCACTGTATCGTCCATTGTCACCCATCTTAATATGCATTTTGAGATCTTTCTCCTCCAAGTCACTAAAAGACCCTTTATCTCCTGTCATGTGGTAGGAAGCGCCACTATCCAAATACCACACTGATCCCGATGCATTTGAAGCCATGCATGCGATCAAAGAGAAGTCAAGTTCAAATTGTGAGACAAGAGCCTCACCAGTTGCAGCTCCAACAACCGTTTTGTTCTTCCTCTTCTGTGGACAGTTAGTAGCAAGATGCCCATGTTTGTGATAGTGAAAACACTTCACTTTGGACAAATCCAGCTTCTTGACTTTAGACTCAGATTTTGAATGCAATTTCTTCCCCTTTCCTTTCCTTGCCTTAGCATCCAAAGCACAATCCTATTCATCATCACGCTTTGATAAAGATCAATCTTCGGTGTTCCGCCGGAACTCCTCCTGCACTAGATCCGACCATAGTCGTTCCCAATCTCGCAATTTTTCCCTTCCATTGACAGAGTCTTGATAACTGTGCAAACTCTTGGGAAGTCCTAGGAGTGCCAAGCTCACCAAATCATCATCAACGACTGTTATTCCCACACTTCCAAGCTCATCCCGACATTGGACAAACTTCATGAGATATTTTGGAATTGAGTCGCCCTTCTCCATATTGATCATCCTGAGTTTATATTTGAGTGCCAATTTCCTATGGTCACTGTTGTTTTGGAACAGATCCGTCAAAACCTTCCACATTGCATGTGGTGTGGTTTTCCCATGGAGACTTGAGACAATGTCGTCTCGTACTCCTTCCAACAGAATCCTCCTCGCCTTTGCCACTTTCTTTTGCCATGCATCAAGATTTGCAGTGTCTATAGCAATTGGCTTAGGAACATCTATGTCAATAAATTCCTTCAAGCCATTGTCTTCGAGCATTGCCTCCATCCTGTCCTTCCAAGCAATGTAGTTCGAGTTGCCCTCGAGTGCATACTCCAACCTCAAGGCATTGAAAGACATTTCGACCTTGAATCAATTGTAGCACCAAGAAATTCCTTCCGCAAATTCAAATTTTATCCAACCACAAACTCAACTGCTGCAATCCCTCTTTCCCTGGGAGGTTTGCACCCCACCTGTAAGTATCCTGAGGGAAGTTTGCACCCTACGTGTGTATAGCCTGCGAACTTGACTGAGAGGTTCGCACTGTAATGCACTGTGGGGTGAGGGAGGTTCACACCTCTCCTTTCAGCAACCTGCGAGAATGCTTAGGGAAGTTCGCACCTCTCCTTTGAGTAGGGTGCGAGAATTTCTGCTCTTAGAAATGTGTGTAGTTTTCACTGCTAAAGTTAGCACCCTGCCAGAGACGGGACCTGCGAAAATAAAACAATTTTCGAACCTAACTTCCGTAGCTATGTGGCTCTGCCCTAGCTCTGTGGCTCTGATACCATGTAGAAATTTTCAATACAAATTAATTATTTCTTGCGATTCTCCTAATCTAACAATTATATGCCACTGTTAAATACAGAATTGCTTCTACTATTATTCTTGCAGAAAATTAAACCACGATCACAGAGTGAAATATCAAAAACACAGAACACAAAAGTTTTACAGGGAAAGTATAAAGCTAAAAACCCCACTATCATATATTATGTATATCATGGATCATGAAACAATATCATACAAAACTCTAATCCAAGAGCTCTCAGTACAATACAATCGTCTCACACTATTATACAAAAATTAGCAAATACATGTGCTAATACTCTGCCTCCAGACATCCTGCCTCCTCTGCACAATCCCTGCAATTAGAATTCTCACAATGAATTCGAATTGCCTAGTCTGCACATGTTCATGAGCATATCCACTGCATGTGTGATTGCATGAGTGCACTTAACTCAAATCACAACTGATAGCCCAACTGTCCCTTTCACCTGTTATCTCAACTGGGTCTCCACTGGATCTGACATGCAGTTAACATTGGTAAATCTTCAGTTGCATGTGAGATCACTGATTGTGAATTAATTAATAGTAAATTCACCGAACTCTCACTAGTGTAATTTCAGTTACAACTAGTATAACTGGGCTTAACTCACTTAACTGAGTTAAACTACTTTACAACTCACATAACTACACGTATAATTTTTTCACAACTCCAACTCACTCAGTTATAAATGAGATAATAGATTAATATTTATTGTCCAATTTATTTAAGGGAAAAGTAAATTAGACACATGTTTCTTGTTGACTTTTCAACACAGATGAGTGTTGTGCCTACAAGTCTCAATGATGCCAATTTGATCTGAGTGGCCTCATCCTTGATTTGTTGTACACTGCAATAAACCTCCATCTTTCTGACCCAATTGTCAAGTCTCTATGCATTAACTTCACCATCATACATGGGTAATTCGAATTTCACATCAAGTTTTAATAAAGGCATTTCATTTTTATGTTTATGAACATGTTTCTTTGCATTGGATTTATAATTTGAACTTGAAGAAGAAGGAGGTGAAGATGGAGGTGAAGGAGGAATTTGAGGAGGATCCTCTCCTTCTTCACTTTTTCCCTTTGAAGATTCACCAAGAACTAGTCTCTTTCGTTTCAAGTAATCCTCATACAAAACTTTCATCATCTCCGACATGGCGAAGAAAGTTTTTCGAAACTCTTTCTCATCCTAAGAAAGTCCCTCTTCCGATGTCGTCTTCTCGCTTTGAGAAGTTCTCTTTCTCAATCCAATCAATCGATTCTCTTCAACAAGATCACCGTCACCACGATGTAGCTTTTCCTTGGTTAACATGAAAAACTCAATTCCAAACGTCAACTAGCTCTGATACCACTTGATCCAAAAAGATCTTTTATACGACAATGCTTGAGTTATTATGCATGTGTTTATTAACCATTTAGGAAGCTGAATGAAAGAGGAAGAGTTATAGAAGAAACATCACATCCATATGCACATATACAGATCTGAAAAGAAAGCAAGAAGAACAGCAAACCATAGAACACCAAAGTGATAACAAAGTTCGACAATATCGCCTACGTCTTTGGGCCTTTGTCTCGGTGGGTGAGGCTTTCTTATTTATGTTCAAAGATTTAAAAGTACATCACAATAGTGCCAAAAGATTACAAAAATGATCATGTCTTGTTCTACCATATCTCTAGAACCCAATAAAAGAAACGACATTGAAATCAGATGACCTGAGCCCCCAAAAATGGCCCGCAAAGGTGCGCTCCTCAATAGCTTCCCTAGATAAAAATGGTTTTGGCTTGGCAAATATTCAGCATAAACCTACTCTGAATCTCTTCCCATGGCTCCAAGAAGCCTTGGTTTATAGATATCTGAAGTTGGTAACCATCTCCCAACTTCCCCCCAAGATCTGGCCTAAAAAAGGGCCCAATATCCCCAATATTGGCCAAAAATCTCCAAAACTGCTCTAAAAATCATTGAAAATCACTATATTAAAGTTAAAAACCCACTTTAGCAGTAATATAGGGCGCAACCCCCTTTTAGTTGGCCTCTGGTCATATTAGGCGCATCCATGTGGCCAAGCGCTAACATACATGTGCGCTGGCCCCTTATCCCTTAGCTCACGATCGCATTAAAGGACATGTGGCCTGTTGTTTACTAGTCCACACTCTACACAATGGTTAGAACCCCGATAGAGTAGCCCACGGTTAAGCCCCTAGGTCGGCAGGCTAGCCCGACCGACCAGGGCTTAACCCTTAACCTCTGTGCCACTTTTTGATGAGCCCCGAGTCATATGTTACGGTCACCTGTTATGCACCCGGGGCTATGTCCATTAAACAGTCTGCACCAAAATGATAAGCACCGGGGTCACAAGGTGGAGGTCACGTGCACGGTTTTGTGGAGTGGTTTACGCCGAGGGATGGGGCTAGCTCCAACCCTTTCTCCGCCCAAACGAACCAACACTCAACTTTAAAACAATTCAGAAATGTATAGTAGTAAGAACTACTATATACGCGGGTTGGTTCCTGGCCTATGTGAAATCTCTACACCCCTGCCTGAGGTCGCGAGGTCGACTACCCGGAAGTCATAAATTTTTGCAACCATCAACCATTAAAGGGGTGCCACATGGCAGCCCATGTCTAGGCCATGTGGCACCTTCCCATTCATCTAAATATGCCACGTGTCGATCAACCAATAAATTCCAAGTGACCACATCAGCAACCACTGCCACATCATCACACCTGCCATGTGTCTGTACCTTCCATGTCATCAACACAGATGTGCCATGTGTCACCCTTGTAGTGGTGACACGTGTCACACCCGCATTGGTCCACCTGTCACATCAACTGCCCAATCAGCCTGCCATGTGCCACCTCCAGATTTTTCCATGTCAGCACCAACTGTGCCTTCCACGCCAGTTGTATGGTCATACAGCCTGTACAGTCATCTTCCATGTGGCACTTTACAGACTGTACAATCATCAATTTTTTTCTTGTTTGGAAAAATGAACATATCACCATATCTGGAGCATGCGACATTCGTTTGAGCCCATTCAAGTTGCGTTGGGTTCCTATCGACGAGGCCTGTGCACACATCCATTTTGAATCCATTATGAGAATTTTGATTTTTAGGCCTTTCTGAGCCCTATCAAGCTCCTAGATCCAAATCTAGATCATTGGGAGAGATAAAAATGTGTTTTGAGTTGAGGGTTGATGCGATAAGATTGTATGAGAATGTTATTTCCAAGTTTAAGAACACTGAGGGTTGGTCGAAAGATATTAACTACAATATTGGAGTCAAGCAAGGTTGACCCTTGTCCCCTACCCTTTTTGGCATATATATTGACAAGTTAGAAGATTACTTGGAAGAAGCAAGTTATGTCGGCCCTACTCTCAGTGTTATAGTCATCAATATTCTTCTTTATGTTGATGGTATCATTCTTATAGCGAGGAGTCCCCACGGTCTTGGAAAGCAACTAAGAATCCTCAATGATTTTTGCTTCAATATGGGTATGACTATTAATACTGACGAGACTAAGGTCATGATCATTAATTCCAATAAGATCACTTATGATACCTTCGTATATGACAACAACAACTTGGAGGAAGTGACTTCATACAAATATCTTGGAATCGATATTCACCACAAGCTTAAATAGAATTATAGCATTGAGAAAAGGATTATTGGTGGATGGAAAGCTTATTATGGGCTTCAAAACAATTGGAAATCAGTCGACCTTTGGATATGTGATAAAAATAAACTCCTCTTTAAGACTCTTGTTACACCTGTTATTCTATAAGGATGCAAAGTTTGGGGATGTAGTATCTCTCATGAGTCCTGGATAAAGATATAGTAAATCCAAAATAATTTTATAACCTACAATCTTAAAATCAAAGGAAATACGCCCTACCTTATTCTCCTCTTAGAGGCAGGCCTTTCCCCCATTGATAGCATGACTATGACTAGATACCTGATGTATAAGAACAAGTTAAACAACACGAAAGACAAGTGGCTTCCTAAAATCGCTTCAAACTCCAGCCATAACCACCTTCGACTCAAGTGGGGATGGCACAAAGACACCCAATCTTGGCTAAGCAATTGGGAAATCATAGAAGAGACCATTTTGAAAAATAAGGATACTATTAAAAATATCATTAAATAAAAATTTCATGAGAAAATGTGGTGTGATAAAGTGTGGAAAAAAAAAATTAAGGTGGGTGTGTGCAAAAAGTTGGTGGATGAAAAAGTGGCAAGGGGATCAACAGGAACGTGCAATCGCAGGAACGTGTGTGTGTTCTTTGGAACATGCACGCGTTTATTATTCTATAGGTTCGACAAAGCTCGAACCTCCACTGAGCCTGCCACACAGGCTCGTTGGAAGGAACACATGCGCGTTCCTAAGAGCACGCATGTGTTCCTTAGTCATATCGTTTTTAACGGGCCACAGGTGCGATTTGTGTTCATTTGCACACAACGCGCTCGTGTTTTTACCCTCATTGAACAAAGATATAGGAGGAGCAATGTCAATATCTTGCCACTGTGTCCAAGTCAAGACAGATATGTTTGATTTATATTATTTTCCTCCCAATTGAGTATTTTTTAGTTTTATTCAATTAATTTAATATATTATAAAAGAATCTAAATTATAGAAATTTGTAATCTTATAAAGAAATTTCATGTAGAACATTTAGAGAGAGTCGCCTCTTACATTGCCTAACATTTCCCCTTTAAAAATAAATGTAGATAATTTACAAGAAATGTGATTATTTTATGGTTTTTTTAATTTCTTAAAATATGTATTGATGTTTTTTGTAATTTTCTATTTTAATTAAAATAAAAACGACCTAATTTACATGTCATGTCTTATTAAATTTCAACATATATTATAAAATGGAACTCAAAGACAATGTAGAACGTCCACAAGAAGACTAAGACGAGGTAAACCACAACCACCCAACATAGACACACAAATTGATGAGGGGTTGTCCATATTGAGAACAATTGTAAATGAATTAAGTGGTACGAGAGAACTTTGCAGAGAGTCATTGGTCATTTCATTGGACGTCATTGCGAGGTCCAATGCAAGTGCCTAAGGGAAATTAACTTCTATTTCTCAATATAGGGCTAGAATGTACGAGTTTTACCACACTGGACTAGATAGAAACCAAGTTAGAGACTTGGATATTTCAAAACAAGAACTGACGTCTATTTTTATTGATCCCCGAACTAGACAATAACCACCTGTCAACAAGAAATACATTTGCATTGAACGGTGTATCCACCCTCAAATTAGTCAACACTGGATGGATAGGTGATAGATGGCATTTGATAAACATCCTTGCTATAAAAGGGAGTTGCCTTTATATTTTTTGAGAAAATTATGGACAAAATTTATTATGGGTCACCATGTGAACTATTTTGACATTGGTAACTTCCAAGGGGTGGGTTGAGGGTCCACGTATGATCGATAGAATTCTAGGCACAATCCCATATTAGGTCCTCATCCCCCTGGGCGAAGGCTTCAAACCCCTTCCCAACATCCTCCTGTTGCAGAGAGCTTGCAGCGGGTACTGATAGCTATATCACCATTGACTTAGAGCCTAGTGCAACATGGTAGCTTTGTTGCACTATCTCGGGAGGAGGTGCCTGGAGGCGAAAATGATAGAGGGGTCGAGGATTCACCTCGTACAACATAGTGCAGTGATGGGAGGGCACATGGACATAAAAATTGTCCATGTCAACCTCACAGTTGCTCGATTTGCAGGTAGAATTGTTATGGGCCTATTGAACCCAGTGGACAAGAGAGTTTCATGGAGGAGGTTAGTATCTTAACCATGTCTATGTTATTTATCGTTATATATTTATATAGTACTATGTGTATTTATATTGATATTTTATTGTATGTTGTTTTGAAGTTTCTACGCCCGTGTAGCAGATCCTCTGCGCCCATGGATGCATCAATGTCTGACTCCACCATTGATGCAACAATAGAAGTACCCTGCTCAACTGGTCTACCACATACACAGTTATGTGTCACCTTTGATAAATTCACCATAGTGATTTTTTTATTTTATGGCATCCTCAAGTTTTTAATGTTGTTGTGTTTCTACATGTTGTAGGACCAAACGATGTCGAACAATGTCCACCTAGATTGGACAAGTCACTTGCATCACATGTATCATGTGTAGAGTTATATCTCGTTTAAATCTCAAATTTGGTGTATTTATGTAGTTGAATTTTACTATTTTGTACTAATAGTTCAATATTATTAATATGGATGCACGCTGCTAATATTTTTGCTAGTTTTAGTTCTAGTCCACTCCCTAGGAACCTGCCCACAGCTTCTAGGTTACCTTACTCCATGCCAAGGGTTCTTCCATCACTTGTACAGTCTGTGGGGGTCCATCATCGCCCACCCCCAACATCTTTCTTATTCCATGCATCATCAATGGATGCACCCGCGGTCCACCCATCCACACCACCTCTTTCATCGCATACATCCACAGTAGATGCACCCATATTCCACTCACCCCCACCACCATTTTCATCTACGCCACCTATCGAAGCTACCACAGTAGAGGTTGCCTCAGAGCAATTTGTACAGTCGAGCGCTCCACCTATTAGTGACTCTCCATCGAGGCCTGAGATATTGACAGTGATATAGTATGTTGATGATAAATTTTTATGTATCATGAAAGAAATTTATTTTATGCATATTTATTTAAATTTCATGATATGATCCTTGTAACTAACACAGGGTGACATCGTTGAGAGATTAGGGTCGTGAAGGAGGGTAACACCCTCACGATTGTAAATACTATCTCTGGTGAGTTGTCTTGTGTTGAATTGCAATGTATCATTTTGTAAGTCTTTTAATTCATTGTGGAAAAAAACTTATAACAAAGTTTTTTCTTTGTGCAGTCTCCAGAGTGACGAACCATGCCCAGGCCCAAAACCACTCAAGGTGTTTCTTCGAGCAAGAGAAGAAAGATCGATTTCCAGAATGCTCCTGAAGGTGGCAAGGGTGGCAGTGGTCAATGAGTGACCAACGACTGCCATTTTGTATCTAGGCCACCATATGGCTCTTTTTTATGTTAGGGCACTTGCTGTCATTTTATGTTGATAAATGTATGACATTCAAAGTGTGAATTTTATGTGTATGAATATATGAATTTATTTAATTTGATTAATTACTTTTAAAGTTTTAATGAAGTCTATTTAAGTAAGAGTAGTTCGTTTTTTTTAAAGTTCTTATAAATACTTGTGTTATGGATTAACGAATCTCTTATGGTGGAAAAGATTGTTAAGTGATAAATACATACACAATTAGTGGTTCTCATTACCTAAATTTGACAAAAGACTGAAGACCCATCCTAGCTAAGACTCCATGAACCAATAATAACAATCATGTAGGCTAACATAATCACAATAGGAATAAGAGAGTTGAAACCTCACATTACTCTATCCAAAATGAAGCACATTTTATTATAATGGAAATCACAACATGTTACAAGGGTTTCAACATAGTTACAAACTTAATGAGAACTATCCAGAGTTATCATTTTTTAAAGGTCGCATTTTTAACCTCGTTTCAAAAAGTGGTGCCAGAAGTAGCACCATTTTTTTGGAGGTGGTTAAAATTACGACTTGTTTGAAACTACGCCCTTGACATTACGAACAAAACCCTAACAAAACCAAAATTGACCCTCGAATCGAAAAGTGATGTTAATAGTAGCACCACTTTGTTTTCTAGTTAAAACTGTGACCTAATTGAAACTGTAACCTTGACCACTATCACCACTTTTTTTTCAACTTAAAACTATGACCTAACTGAAACTATGGTCTTGACTATCGACACCAATTTTTTTATCGAGTTAAAACTATGACCTAATTGACACTATGGCCTTGACCACTCACACCACCTTTTTTTTTAGTTAAAACTATAACCTAATTGCCACTGTGGCCTTACCACTGGCACCACCTTTTTTTTATAGTTACAACTATTACCTAATTGTGGCCTTAACCACTGGCACCATTTTTTTTTTAGTTAAAACTATGACCTAATTGAAACTGTGGCCTTGACCACTGGCACCACCACAAATAAAACACTGAAAAATTGACTCCTAAATATAAAAGTGTTATAACTTGATAATTTATTTATCAATTAATTAATTTATTTTTAATAATTTCTATTAAGAAAATAATTAAATGGGACAAAAATGCCACTAAACAAATTCTTTAATTTAAGTAAAAAAATATAAAAAAACTATGTGTAAAAATAATGCTAATCCCAATTTTTAAATAAAAATTTGAAAAAATAAACTTTAAAAAAAAAAGTGAAATTTAAATTTTTTTTTTGGAGGAATTTAAAAAGATAATTAAAATACAAAATTCATAGATATGGTGATGATAATTAACTTCCAATAAGACCTAATTGGACTATCAAACCATATATATATATATAAAGTTTAAAGAACAAAAATTAAAAAAAAAACCTTTAAAAAAAATTTAAAATTAAAAAATTAAAAAACAATCCTTAAAAAAACTAAAATTAAAAAGTTAAATTAAAAAAACTAAAATACACTTAAAAAAAAAATCAAACTAAATTTTAAATAAGTCAAATTAAATTAAACATTAGGTAAAAAAAAATTAATTTTAAACTAATTAAACATTAGAAAAATAAATAAAAATCTAATTTTAAAATTAAATTAAATAAAAATAAATAAATTTAAAAAATTAAAATTAAGCTCTAATTTTTTAAAATTTTAAATAAACAAAAATTTAAAATTAAACTGTAATTTTTTAAAATTTTAAATAAACAAAACTTTAAAATTAAAACTAAGTTGTGATTTTAATTTTAAAAATTATAAAGTTTTATATTTTAAATTATAAATATTTTAAATATTTTTTTTTAAAGTTTTGAAGTCTTATAATCTTAAATTTTAGGTTTAATGAAAATTATTTAAATGAGGTGTCGAGGACCATGCCCTAACCCTGACCTTGTGGGCTAAAGCATAGTTTGTGGGCTAAAGCATAGTTTCCACATGACCATGCCTTAGCCCATAGGGGTTGGGTAATGCTCGAGCATCAACCCGACACCTATGCAGCCCAAATAACCCCACCCCTTGGTACCCCAATTAAATAATTTTATCTAAAATTAAAATTTAAAACTAAAATTTTAAAACTTAAAACTTAATTTTAATTTTTAACATTTTGTTTATTTAAAATTTTAAAGTTTTTAATTTATTTTAATTTTAAAACTTTAAATTAAATTTTAAAATTTTGTTTGTTTTTGTTTAAATTTTTTTATTTACTTTAAATTTTATTTTATTTATTTATTTATTTTGTTTTAATTGTATATTTTTAATATAAATTTTTTATTTTAATTTTTATAAATATTGTTTTTAATTATTTTTTAAATTTTGTGTTTTTAAAATTTTTTTTTTAATGTTTTTATTTGGTTTTTTTTTTTAATTGTATTTTTTTAATATAAATTTTTTATTTTAATTTTTATAAATATTGGTTTTTAATTTATTTTTAAATTGTTTTTAAAGGTTTTTTTCTTTTAAATTTTGTATTTTTTTAATTCATTTTTAAATGCTTTATTAAAAGATTGCAATATGCGTTATTTTTCAATACAAATTGTGTTTATTTATTTCAAAATAAAATGTTATTTTCTTTAAATTAAAGAATTTATTTAGTGGTATTTTTTTCATTTAATTATTTTCTGAATATAAATTATTAAAAAAATAATAATTGATAAATAAATTATCAAGTTATAACACTTTTATATTTAGGAGTCAACTATGTCCCCGAGGTGTAGAACAGTCGGTGAGAGAGTGTGTTGTTAAGCCACTCTGTGTTGAAAAGTCACCAGTTTGAAACCTGTGGGGACAAAAAATCCAACCATGTTAAGGGTTGGTGTGGCTCAGGCCGGGTGCAATCCCCGGGTGATTTTGACGGCTTAGATGCCCCTGAGTCGCAGTTTCTCAAGCCAAAGGTTAATCCCCCTGCCAAGAAGGTCCAGACAAATTAACAAACAAACAAAATATTTAGGAGTCAATTTTCAATGTTTTATTTGTGGTGGTGGTGTTAGTGGTCAAGCCCACAGTTTCAATTAGGTCATAGTTTTAGCTCAGAAAAAAAGTGGTGCTAGTGATCAAGGTCATAGTGTCAATTAGGTCATAATTTTAACTAAAAAAAAAAGTGGAGCTAGTGGTCTAGGCCACAATTTCAATTAGGTCATATTTTTAACTAAAAAAAAATAGTAGAGTGAGTGGTGAAGGCCACAGTTTCCGTTAGGTCATAATTTTAACTCAAAAAAAAAGTAGTGCTAGTGATCAAGGCCACAATTTCAATTAGGTCACAGTTTTAACTCAAAACAAAAAGCGGTGCCACTGGTAGCATCACTTTTTGATTTGAGGGTCAATTTCAAGTTTCTTTCAGGGTTATGTTTGTAATGTCAAGAGTAAAGTTTCAAACAAGTCGTAATTTTAACTACCTCCAAAAAAATGGTGCTACCAGTGGCACCACTTTTTGATTTGGGGGTTGATTTTTGTGTTTTTTACCCAAAAATATGATATTTTTGGGCTAGAATTATCGTTTTGAGGTCACAGTTCTCGTTAAGTCGGTAATTGTGTTTAATTCTTAATACAAAATCAACACATAAAATATGAGAGCACAATAAATCCTCACATCAAATGAAAATATCTCAAATTCTCCATTAAGCTTGTCAAAATGTTCTACAATGTAGCCCACGAGGAGAACTCCTAAATACCCAAATTCTCCACCCTTTACAATGAAGAGAGAGAACTCTTCTTTATAGAGTGAGTCTCTTCTCTTATACAATAAAATATTATTATTTTCTGACTGACTCCATGACAAGTCAAATAAATATTATACTAATGAATTAGTTAGGTCTCTCCTCAATCCATGGTTGACAATGTTACAACATGTGAACACTAGCCTCTCCAAAGGAATTCACCCTCATCCAAAAATAGTAGCAGTGTGCACCAAGTAATGCTCATGAAGGGGACACACCACCAAAAATAGGCATCAAGCCAATTCAAATGCCAAATGTCCACATGGAATGTTTCCTCCAAGAATGTGCATACATGCAACCACTCCATATGTGTGAGTTCCAAGGTAGCCAACTACATGGATGAATGTGCAAGATGTCAAGTGGATGGGGTGTCCACAACAAAATATGTGATCAATTCCTAGACTTATCTTTGCTTGCTTGATTTCCTAGCCTTGCATTGCGTTCCCTTACCTTACCATGCCTTGTCTTACCATGTCTTTCATTGACTTACCATGCCATGCCTTGTCTTTCCTTCACTTTCCATGACATGTTTTGTCTCTCCGTGCCATGCCTTTTCACGCCTTTCCTTTCCATGCCATGCCTTGCCTTCCCATGCTTGTCTTCACATGTCATGCCATGCCTTGCCTTGCCATGCCATGCCTTGCCATGCCATGCTTTGCTTTCCCATGTCATGTCATGCCTTGCCTTGCCTTGTCATGTCATTCCTTGCATTGTCTTACCTTGCCATGCCATGCCATGCCTTTCATTGTCTTATCTTGCCATGCCATGCCTTCACTAGCAAACAATTGTCAGAGCGCCATTTAGGCCAATCAATCTATGAAAAGGAATTGATGGTCATTCTGCATGTTGTGGATATCTGGTGCCCTTATCTATTGGGGAAACACTTCCAAACTAAGACAGATCATCAGAGTCTCACGTATTTTTTTGAGTAACGACTTTCATCCACGGAGCAACAAAAATGGATGACCAAGATGTTGGTTGTGGAGCCCGATTATCTTCCTAATTCATATGCAGGTCAAAGAGACTGTAGGATATGTAATTCATGGCCATGAGGGGGCTGAAATTATTTGTTTTTTGCAATTCCAATATTGTAATTTCGTAGTCAATCTGGACCGTTCATTATAAGGTCACAGATCTGACAGTAGAAGTTATGTTAGGGTTTTTTTCCCTAGAAGGTAACCCTCTTTTATGAGGGAATTGTATTATGGGTGTTTATTATTGTGGATATTGTATTTTGAGAGAGGAGACTATGAGAGAAAGAAGAGGAAGTTACAATGAATGTGTTGTAGGTTGTATCCCTTCATTTTGTTGGATAATAAAAAGGAAGGACCTGACAATTTCTATGGTAGACGTATCCCACACTGGGTGAATCACGTATATTTGTGTCTCTATTGTATTGTGTATTTTCTGTGTTTTATTTCCGCAATTGTCTTATTTTATTGCTCCGTCATCCTATTTTTCTAACACAAGATATTTGGATATGATTATGAGATCATTTTTAAGAAAGGAAAATACAATGTGGTTGTAGACGCTCTTTCAAAGAAATATGAATATGAAGGGTCTATCTTTTCTCTATCATTCATTGTACCAGATTGGCTCCAAGTTGTTCGTCAGGATGGTTGCAAGATTCCAAACTGTCATGTCTGATCCAACAATTGCATGACAATTCTCCAGTTTCTTCATAATAATCTTGGCACAATGAAGAGTTTTGTTACATAAGTCATATGTATTTAACCAAATAGTCGCAAATTAAATCCACGATGCTTTCCAAGCTTCATGCTACACCCATACCTAGGCATTCCAAGTTTACTAAAACCTATGACAAGGTCAAACGTTCTTTTTTCTGGGATGGTATGAAGTAGGATGTTCACACCTTCGTGGCGGAATGTGATGTACATCAATGCAACAAGGGAGAAATAGTCAAAGCCTTGGGCACACTACAACCGCTTTGAATTCCACTTGATATTTGGAGGGATATTTCTATGGATTTCATTTTTGGCTTTACCTAAATCGAGCAATAAATCTATCATCATGGTGGTCGTTGATCGTCTTTCTAAATATGTTCATTTATGTGCTCTTCAAAACCCATTCTGTAACACCCCGGATTTTGAGCCCCATATTAAATAATGTATTTTGTTAATTTGCAAGAGGCCAGAGGGCCCAAACAATTATTAAAAGGCCAGTGTTCCCAAGAAATGTAATGTTTTGATCATTATTAATAATAAATACATCATTGGCTACTAGACGAACAAGGACTAGAGTTATAGAGGGGCTATGATTCCACAAGAGAGGGGGCTTGAGGGGATAAATGTTTATTTCCTATTTTAATTACCCTTTTGTCGAAGGGAGTGGATCAGTTACGTGAAATTCTTGGGGGAGACCAGGAGGTTCTTGATTCCCCATGAAAAATACTTAAACCCATACCTGGTCTGATTGGGGTGTTGGCTCATTCGCTCCTTCAATTCTTCTTTCCCTCACGCATTCATTCACTGATTGTTCATTGTTTTCGCACCTTGGGTGGAGATCTCACTCCATTCTTTTCTGTCACCCGTTCATCTTCCTCATTCGTGTCTTGGCTTGGGGAAAGGAAACAAACTTTTGAATAGAAGCCATGATATCATTGGATGTAGAGGTCGTTGGTGTAATCCAACCATGACTTGAGGCCTGCACGTCTGAGATGCGTTGGCCTGTGTCCATCTTTGTTCACAACTGCGAGTCCTGAGAGTTCTAGCATGGATATTATTGACCAGTTGCGTTGGAGCCCTGGAAGGAGAAGGACTGCGTGGTAGAGAAGGGTGGAGGTCCATTCTCTTAGGTGGTGCAAGATGGGTACTTGGATTGTTGTGAGTGCTGGGAAAGCCTATGAGAGATTGAGTGATGACTGGTTTGGGAAGCCAAGTAACACTCTGGAACCGTCCTTGTGGATTCATATCCCTGGCTTGGGGGTGACACTGTTGTTGAGATTTGGAGCAGTAGTGTCTATGGTTGGGTGGAACGTCCTTGGTTTGCAGCCAGTTGGTGTCTTCTTTTATAAAGACAAGTGCTCTCGGTTATGGTATCATTTATCTGTATATGAATGTATTCCACTGTGTATTTATTTATCGTTTAATTGAATCTTTAGAATATGCATGCTTGATGATTATTGTTGTGCATGTCATTAGATCTTTTCTTTTATGCGTCCTTATTAATTTAAAAAGGTATTGGTAAAAGAAAGAAGTCCAAGGGTGGACTTGAAGGCAACGTACCCCGGCCTGTGGGTGGTGAGGTGTGTTATAGATTGGTATCAAATCTTCTGATTGAAACACCAGGCCGATATGGGTCAGGTCTGTTGGTCAGAGTCTCGTGGTTGAGATTGAATTCTGACCATAAAGTTGAAAATATCAGGAGGAATGGTGTTGCAGAATCTACGCATGGGCTAGAACGTCAGAGATCCTTTGTAAGGGTTCGAAGGATCGTGACCGTCCCTTTCGAATTTGGGAGCGATCGCCACTATGGGATCAAGAGAGATCCGGGATCATTGGATCGAAGGGTAGGTGAATAAGGGTCGTCCGATGAAGGCGAAGCAAAGGTTAAGTCACAACTGTCAAATCCCATTGGATAGAAATCGACGTTGGGGAGGCATTAAGAGGATCGGGAAGAAAATCAAAGTTTCTACAAGTTGTGATCCCGCAATCACTCAGGATCTTTGATCTTGATAGATCAACAAATCAACGGTGGATATCGATCCCACTATGGACGATCATATTCGCTTTGCGGAGATCGGCAAGGAAATTAGAGAGTGAGCGAGTTGAGTCTCTGCAATCACTCATGGTCGTTGATATTAATGAAGGGGACACATGTCAGGCGATCTCGTACTCCAGGAGGAAGCAAGAAGAAGTTGAGTGAGTAAAGGACTCCTGAAGCCCAAAGCTCTGAAGAGCCGGAGTAGATCCAGACTGTTGATTGAATTGGACACGTGGTAGGAGATCATGCACTCTAGCGGATAACCACTTTGGAAGAAAGACGAATGTGAAAATCCATAAATCATGAAGGCCCGAAGTCCGTAGTTAATACAGACTGTCCGATAAGGGAGACATGCGGCGACAGTTTAGCCAGTTCAGGAATTCGAAGTTTGGGAGAATTGGAGTGTGCTAGTATGGAAACTCCCAAAGCCCGAAGAGTCGAAGTGGTGGGGCATGATGACATCACCTAGAGGTGATGTGGATCCTAGAAGGTTAAGCAGTTCGGAAATTCAGATTTCGGGAGACTTGAGGAGTGCAAGCGTAAAATCTTTCGAAGCCCGAAATTCCAAAGTCACGTGACTCGCGGACGTCACCTGGGATGATGTGGACACATGGGATGTGTGCCACATGTCAATGAGTTTTGAACATGTGGAGGATTGAAATGTCATTTAGAACGTCACACGTGTCACCCACCTGATTGGGCCATGTGTATGCTTCTAGTATTTCACCACGTGGCGACAGATCCTATAGTCCAGAGATTGAGCACTCCAGAGGAAAAATATGTGACAATTTGCGTTGGGTCAATAAATCCCAAAGGACCGAAGGCTGGAGTACATATCAACCGTTGATCCTAGAAGACACGTGGTAGTAGATATTGCAGCGGTTCGGAAGATTGACACTTCGGGAGAAAGTGAAGGCAGAGAGTTTGAAACTCCCGAAGCCCAAAGAGTCGAAGCGATTCACAGTTGTTGATCTGTGCGAGACACGCATCGAAGGATCGTCGACTTTGGGTGAAATAACTCCGAGAGAAAGTGAAGGTGGAGAGTTTGAAACTCCTGAAGCCCAAAGAGCCGAAGCGATTCATAGTCGTCGATCTACGGGAGGACACGCGTCAATAGATCACGAACTCTAGGTGAAAGCGTTCCGAGAGGAAGCAAGCACGGGAAGTTGAGACTTTCGAAGGCCGAAGTCCCGAAGTGGACTAGAACCGTTGATTTGAGGTGGATGCGTGGCGCCTGATCTAGAACTTCATGTATGGAGTACTCCGGGGAAAGTGGAGGTCGAAAGTGTCGAAATCTCGAAGCACAGAGTCCCGAAGCGGATCTCAATCGTTGATCGTGAATGATGACGAGGACCATTGATCTGGTCCTGGATGAAGGTTTCAAATTTGCGAAGCGCCCAGGAGGGTAAGCCCTGGGTCACAACCAAAGGTCACAGGCGAGGAAGGAGCTAGGGCTTGTCAATGTGAGATTGGAACAAGGCGCTAAGGAAGTAGGACCCGTGGATAACTGTCAATCTGTGAACGAAAAATTGACGATGGGGGACCATTGCGGGGAGAGGAGGAAACATTAGCGGACGTGCTAATTCGCAGCCTGTTATTTTCCAACGTTGTTGATCTCATTGGGACAAAGGATCAATGACCGCGATTTAAAAGAGATTTGGGTGAGCACTTTTCATATTGCGGGGACAAAGCTCTCCGATAAAGAGCAAGCACGTTGTCAGCCCACAATTACTGTTGACCGTCGATCTCAATCCTCGATCGATTTTCAACCACACAATCTCTGATATAGTAATTTCTAACATAGAAAGCGTCAGGAAGGATTTGGCCGCAGTTTCGAGCCGTGGTCACCTAGGGAAGTGGTTTGAAGAAAGTGCCTGTACAGAATTAAATTATGTATCGGCTAAGGGATAACATGGAAGTGTTATAAAATGCAGATTGATACATATATGTTCTTCATGAATTGAGAAGAAAAAGGACCTATAACATGGTTTGGAAAATTTTGTTTATCATATGCATAATTCTAACAAAATGGTCACTTGCACATTTTGCAGAATTAAGAGATTAAACATATCAGCTTGGAATGAAGATTCGAGAGATGGAAGAAGGTGAGAAAGCCTCCAGCCATGAAAGAGAGGCCGAAGGCCAGAATACCAGAGTTGGTAATGCAGAGACAGAGTCCAATAGACGCAAGGGAAGAGGAGAGAAGGAAACATTAATAGAAACTATAAGAAGCCTGAAAATAGAAGTGTAGAGCTACAAAGCAGACAATGAGAGACTGATGAGAGAGAAAAGTCAGATAAATGATCGAGTGTTGTAGAGCTTAAATCAATTGCAGGGGAAAACAAAGAAGGGATCAAACTCAAAATAAGAGGAAAAAGGCAGGTTTCATGAAAGAAAAGAGAATCGTGGAAGATTTGGTTATTCGAGAAGTGCCAGCATAACTCATAGACACCACTCACCTCCTTACTCAGAAAGAAAGTTTTATGCATCAGAAGATTCCATAAGCAGTCCATAGGTGTCTGCTGTTAGGCACAAGAGAAGGAGAGAGGAAGTGGTCAGTTTGCAAGGATAGTTGAGGACGCTTAAGCCACCCACCTTTGATGGTGAAAAAGAAAGGGAAGATGATGTTGAAGCATGGTTGCTTGGACTCAGGAGGTATTTTCAATTGCATAACTATTCATCAAACCTAGAAGCCATGATTTCCACCTACCATTTACACGGGAAAGTTGCAATGTGGTGGGATCAACTGAAGCAAGTTGAACATATTAATGAGAATAAGATCACTTGGAAGCAGTTCAAGAAGTACTTCCAGAATGAGTACCTCTCAGAGCATTTCTATGACAAGAAAATGCAGGAGTTCTTTGAACTCAGGCTGGGAAGCATGACTATGTCAGAATATGAGAAGAAGTTCTTGGGATTGTTAAAGTATGCCAGGTTCATTGATGATGAGAAGGTGAAAATACAAAGATTTCTATGTGGACTGCCAGCCTTTTATAAAGAAAATATTAGGTATGATGAGCCCAAGACCTTGACTCAGGCCATCAGGAAGGCTAAATACTTGTATGAGCAAGGCCAGGGCAGAGAATCCTTTCATAAATCTTGGAAGGATAAGAAGAAGGAGAAGTCTGATCAGAGGAGGAAAGGATTCAAACCTCCCTTCAATAGGAATGAGCCTAATATAAATTATCAAGATTAGTATGCTAAGGGTGAATCCAAGAAAGAAGACTTCTTGGGAAAAAGGGGAAGACCACCTATCCAATTTTAAGGATGAAAATAAGATCACATGTACAAGGATTGCCCACACAGAAAGGACAGAGTGAATACTGTGCACAACGTCCAAGAGGCTACAACAGTCAAAGATATGGGAAAAATATATGCAACTTTAGATGATCGACAAGAGAAATACCAGTCCAATATGATCGAGGTGGAAGGTAAGATCATAAATCAACTTGTTTCTATTTTAATTGATTCAGGAGCAAGTCATTGTTACATTAATCCTAAAATAGTGGATAGATTACATTTGGAGAAAAGTAAGCTTGGAAAATCAAGTTTGGTTCAGCTATCCACTGGAACCAAAAGGAGAATCCATGATATGGTAAAAAGTTGTTCCATAAGCCTTAATGGTGTGAATACTAGTGTTGATTTGAATATCATACCCTTTGGGTATTATGATATTCTAATTGGAATGGATTGGCTGGACAAGCATCATGTTGTCCTAGATTGTCATGGCAAGAAATTTACCTACCTTGATGAAGATGGAAAACATAACACTGTGAAAGGAGTTCCAAGACCCATCTCTATAAGGGAGATTTCAGCCTTATAGATGAAGAGATGTTTTAGGAAAGGATGTCAATTGTATGCATCTCATGTGGAAGATCCAGAAAATACAAAGGGGCCAAGCCTTGAATATTTCTCGATACTACAAGAATTCGAGCATGAATTCCAAGAAATACCAGAGTTGCCACCAAAAAGGGATATAGATTTATCTATTGATTTTGTGCCAGGAGTTGCCCCGATGTCAAAAACACCTTACAAAATGAGCACACCAGAGTTAAAATAATTACAAATGCAGTTGGAGAAATTGTTGAAGAAAGGGTACATACGTCCAAGTGCTTCACCTTGGGGAGCACCAGTACTCTTTGTCAAAAATAAGGATGGAACCTTGAGGTTGTGTATTCACTTTCGACAATTGAATAAGTATACTATAAAGAACAAGTATCCTCTACCCAGAATTGATGACCTCTTTGATCAGCTAAGAGGAGCAAATATATTTTCAAAGATTGAACTGAGGTCAGGATACCATCAGGTAAGAATCAAGGAAGAATGCATTCATAAGGTAGCCTTTAGGACCAGGTATGGGCATTATGAATTTGTAGTGGTTCCATTTGGACTGACCAATGCACAAACTATCTTTATGTGCTTAATGAATGGCATATTCAGAAATTATTTGGATAATTTTGTCATAGTGTTCTTGGATGACACACTTATCTATTCTAAGTCTGAAGAGGAGCATGAACATCACTTAAGACTGGTATTGCAAGTGCTGAGAGGACATCAATTATATGCCAAGCTGAGTAAGCGTTATTTTTATCAAAAGTAGATCCATTACTTGGGACACATTATTTCAAAGTAGGGCATTAAAGTAGATCCAAAGAAGATTGAATCCATTAGAGGATGGCCAACACCCATAAATGTGTCAGAAGTCAGATATTTTATGGGATTAGCTGGTTACTATAGAAGATTCATAATAGGGTTCTCTAAGATTGCTCATCCCATCACTTCTTTGCAAAAGAAGGGAACTAAATTTGAATGGACACCTAAGTGTGAAGAGAATTTTAGTATGTTGAAGGAATTACTTAATAGTGCACCTATGTTAAAGATTGCAAACCCAAATGAAAGTTTTTTGGTATGTACAAATGCATGTAAGGAAGGACTTGGGGGAGTTCTCATGCAAAATGGACATGTCATTGGTTATGAGTCCAGAAATCTTAAGGAGCATGAGAAGAACTATGCCACACATGACTTGGAGCTTGCTTCCATTGTCCACGCCTTGAGGATGTGGAGGCATTATCTCATGGGGAAGATATTTGAATTATGGACAGACCACATTGGCCTGAAGTATCTCTTTGAACAACCAACCTTGAATGTCAGGCAAACGAGATGGCTGGAATTTTTAAGTGAATATAACCTCGATATCAAGCATATCAAAGGAAAGGAGAATAAAGTTGTTGATGAACTTAGTAGAAGAATGCATCTCATGCATGCTACTATTGTCAGTATGCATCAGTCAGACTTGAAGAGCTAAATTTTAGATGATCTTGTTACAGATCCGCATTACCTACAGGTAAAGGAAAGCTTACAGCAAGGAGATGTACAACAGAAAATAAAGGAGTATGAGATAAAGGAAGATGGATTACTCATGCATAAGAATAGAATATATGTTCCTAGTTCCAAAGAACTAAGGAATTTGGTATTGAAGGAAATCCATGATGTTCCTTATGTTGGACATCCCAGTTACCAGAAAACGATTACAAAAGTAAGAAGCCAATTCTTTTGGAAGGGAATGAAAAAGGATCTTGTTGATTACATCGCTCAATGTATGGAATGTCAGAAGGTGAGGGTTGGGCATAGGCACCCAACGGGTTTGCTGCAGCCATTACCAATCCCAAAGAAGAAATGGGAAGTAGTAACCATTGATTTCATACCTAAATTACCCAGGACAGCAAGGCAACATGATTCAATTATGGTGGTGGTTGACAAATTAACAAAGGTTGCTCATTTTGTTCCTGTAAAAACAACACATACAATGGTTAATATTGCAGAAATTTACATGAGGGAGATTGCTAGGTTGCATGGGATACCTAGGACAATTGTCTCGGACATAGATACAAAGTTTACCTCCAATTTTTGGAGGGGATTTTTTAAAGCATTTGGTACAAATCTAAACTTTAGCACAACATACCATCCCTAATTAGATGGACAAACAGACAGGGTCAACCGAGTAATTGAAAATATGCTAAGAATGTATGTGATGGATAAGCCATCTAAGTGGGAAGATTACTTACACTTGGTTGAGTTTTCATATAATAATGGGTATCAAGCTTCATTGAGAATGAGACCATTTGAATCCTTGTATGGTAGGAAATGCAATACTCCAATGAGTTGGGACAACCCAGCAGATATAGTGGTACATGGGCTAGAGTTGCTCAAGGATATGTAAGACCAGATGGTTAAGATCAAGTAGAATTTGAAGGCAGCTCAGGATAGACAGAAAGTTTATGGAGATAAGAACACGACAGCTAGAGAATTTAAAGTAGGGGAGCATGTACTTTTGAAAATATAGCCCACGAAAATCTCATTGAAATTGGGTAGTTGTACAAAGCTGGCAGCCAGATTTTGTGGTCCATTTGAAATATTGGACAAAATAGGGCTATTTCTACATGCGTGCATTTCCTGCTTCCATGAATGTGCATAATGTATTTCATGTCTCTTTACTAAAGAAATATGTACATGATTCTAACCATGTTATTGATTGGCATCTGATTTAGGTAGAGGCAGAGGGAGACTTTCAGGTTCAGCCAGTGTGGGTATTGGACAGAAAGGTCAAAATGCTCCGGAATCGAGTTATAGAGCTAGTAAAAGTTCAGTGGACCTACTATGATCCTGAAGATGCTACTTGGGAGCATGAATATGCCACTTGGGAGCATGAATATGCCATGCGGGTAGAGTACCTGCAACTTTTTGAATAAATTTTGAGATTTTGATCTCTATTTTGTATATGCACTGAGGACAGTGCCAAAATAAGGGGGAGGGGATGTAACACCCCAAGTTTTGAGTCCCATATTAAATAATGTATTTTTTTAATTGTCAAGAGGCAAGAGGGCCCAAACAATTATTAAAAGGCCAGTGTGCCCAAGAAACGTAATGTTTTGATCATTATTAATAATAAATACACCGTTGGCTTCTAGACGGACAAGGACTAGAGTTATAGGGGGGATATGATTCCACAAGAGAGGGGGCTTCAGGGGATAAATGTTTATTTCCTATTTTAATTACCCTTTTGTCTAAGGGAGTGGATCAGTTACGTGAGCTTCTTGGGGGAGGCCAGGTGGTTCTTGATTCCCCGCGAAAAATACTTAAACCTGTCACTGGTCTAATTGGGGGGTTGGCTCGTTCGCTCCTTCACTTCTTCTTTCATTCCATTATTTCCCTCACGCATTCATTCACTGATTGTTCATTGTTTTCGCACCTTGGGTGGAGATCTCACTCCATTCTTTTCTGTCACCCGTTCATCTTCCTCATCCGTGTCTTGGCTTGGGTAAAGAAAATGAATTGTTGAAGAGCAGCCATGGTATCATTGTCTGTAGAGTTCGCTGGTGTAATCCAGCCATGAGTTGAGGCCTGCATGTCCTGCGAGTCTTGATAGTTCCATCATGGAGATTCTAGACCAATTGCATTGGAGCCCTGGAAGGAGAAGGACTTCCTGAGGGACTGCATGGTAGAGAAGGGTGGATGTCCATTCTCTTGGGTGGTGCAAGATGGGTAGAAGAGAGTTGGGTACTTGGATTGTTGTGAGTGTTGGAAAATCCTGTGAGAGATTGAGTGATGACTGGTTCAGGAAGCCAAGTAACACTCTAGAACCGTCCTTGTGGATTCATAGCCCTGGCTCGGGGGTGACACTGCTGTTGAGATTTGGAACAACAGTGTCTACGGTTGGGTGGAACGTCCTTGGTCTGCAGCCAGTTGGTGTCTTCTTTTATAAAGATAAGTGCTCTTTGTTATGGTATTCTTTATATGTATATGAATGTATTCCGATGTGTATTTATTTATCATTTAATTGAATCTTTAGAATATGCATGTTTGATTATTATTGTTGTGCATGTCGTTAGATCTTTTCTTTTATGCGTGCTTATTAATTTAAAAAGGTATCGGTAAGAGAAATAAGTCCAAGGGTGGGATTGAAGGTAGTGTACCCCGACCTGTGGGTGGTGTGGTGTGTTACACATTCACTACATCCACAGTGGCTGAAATTTTCATGGATCATATCTTCAACTTCATGGCATGCCTCATTCCATTGTCTCTGATCGAGATCCCACTTTCACCAACAATTTTTGGAAAGAATTGTTCAGGCTATAGGACACCCAATTGCATCTTATCACAACCTATCATCCCTAGACTGATGGTCAAACTGAAGTTGCCAACAAGTGTTTGGAAACATATTTGAGGTGTTTTTCATTAGAGAGGAAAAATCAGTGGGATCAATGGTTACCCCTAGCTAAATGGTGGTACAACACTTCTTACCATACAACTACTCACGTGACTCCTTTTGAAGCAATATATGGACACAATCTTCTTTCAATTCTCTCATACATGCCCAGTGTCTCGAAGGTCTAGACAATTGACCAAACTCTTATAGTTTGAGAGGTTATTCTTCGTACTCTCAAAGCGAATTTGGTCATGGCTCATAATCGCATGAAGCAACAAGCAGATCAAGGTCACTCAGAACGTCAATTTGTTGAAGGGGACCAGGTGTTTCTTCGACTACAACCTTATAAGCAGACTTCACTCAAATTTGACCATTGACAGAAACTGACGCCTAAATTTTATGGTCCTTATACAGTTCTAAAGCTTAGAAATTGGTGCCCAAATTTTATGGTCTATTGTGGGACAGGTGGCCTATCAGTGAGCTTTTCCCAGTCATTCTAAGCTCCATCTTGTTTTTTATGTCTCCTTCTTAAAGAAGGTGATTGGAACTAAGTGTCAAAATCAAACCAATGTTCCCGAGTTGGATGAAGAAGGCTACTTATGGTTGCAGCCACAAGAAGTCTTGGACCAGTGTGAACATTGTCTCTACCAACACACCATCAAGGAAGTGTTAGTATAGTGGAAAGATACAACTTCAGCAAATTCCACCTGGGAGCCAACTAGTATTCTCCAACAACTTCTTCATCCCAAGCCTTGAGGACAAGACTATTTTTTAAGGGGGGGGGCATGTTAGGGACCTAACCTCCCTAACCCCTCACATAGGTAGAATAATATATTTTCCATGGAATAAAGACCAATATTAATAAGGCCTAGTAATAAGGAAGAACAAATCAAATGTAAGAAGACCTAATAGAAACTTCCGCTTCTAGAAGATATTCCTCTAGATTGTTCTTTTGGTAGATCATAGATTTAGTATAAATAGGAGTGGAGGGCATGAGAAGTATTTTTCTTGAGAATTATTGTAATAGAACATTGCTATGTTGGAGGTTGCTTCTTCGAAGAGGCAAGTGAACATTGTTTCTTATCAATAAAGGTATTATTTTGGTGTTGTGATTTCATATATTGTGTTTTTTCGCTGATATTCTCTGCAATATTTTTGTTTTTCAGCTATTATAATAGATCTGGTACCTTACATTGATGAAGACATGTTTGTTGTTGTCGACAGTCGTCGAAGGATTTGGGAAAAATTCTCCATCATTTCATTCCTTTGTTGCATGAGGGCTTCCTTGAGCAACAGATTAATAGAATCTCCTGCTCCTGTGTATTTTTTTTCTTCCACCATGGGAGGCCTTTTGGACTAACGAGAGCGGTTGACCTCAAGAGAAACTAACTCAAGACCCAATGCTCTATACCTTGACCTTGTCGAGACATGCATTAAGACACAACAAGGAGCAGTCTACTCTGATACCACTGATCCAGATTATTTTGAGAATGAAATGAAGGCAGAGATATAACTTTGAAAGACACAGAGATTTGCAATAAACACAAAGATACAGTAATGCACAATTTTTATTAATCACAGAAATGTACAGAAACTGTAAAAACATAGAGTGAATGAACTTGCTAGAATGGTGGAAGCTTATCTCTGAGAAGAGATGTGACAGCAATGCTCATTCGCAAAAAGATGATGTTTATAATGAGGCTCCAAAGGCCTTTTTAACATAAAGAAAATCCAAAACCCTAACCCTGAAAGATGAAACGCCAAAAGGTTTGCGGGTCTCGAAGGAGGTAGTTGATATGTGAACTTCCCGAGGGTGTAAATTTTTCATACGATCTTTTTGGGGGGCATACGATAACTCATTGAAGAGGTCTAGCTGAGAGGAACGCATTTTGGCCAAGTCCAAGAAAGAGCCTTTGGCTATTGCCTAGGCCCCCTAACGTAAAAAAATGTCATTTAGGGCCTCAAAACGACCCCGAAAGTTTGGGACCTGAAAAACTACCAAGGTAGAAAATTGTATTTCGAGCCAATGGAATATGTGGGTGGCCACTGATATCCCCCTGAATCACTAGAATGCTAATTGTATGTACACCAAGTGGTGTTGTGCACTAAGGACAATGCAAAAATAAGGGGGGAATGTAACATTGAAATGACTAATAAAATAATAATCACTGGCTGTGATACGAGAGGGATGGAAATGATGGGGGGACATGATTCCACAAGAGAGAGGGGTACAAGGGGGAGTTATTCATGAGTATTAATCCAAACCACATTCTTAAATTATTATCATTATGTATAACATTCTATTTTTTTATTAAGTGTTCCCAAAGCCAATCAATAAACTCATGTAAGAGGGTGGGTGTGAGGAGTCACATCTCATAGTTATTGGGAGTATGGGGTTGAAGTACAATCATTCTTGGGAAGAGTGTGAGTCAAGAAAGAAAGGAAAAGAGAAGGAAATTCGTATGCAAAAAAGGTAAACAATTTTTACAAGAAAATTTTGGGCAGCTTGAGGGAAGCAGAGTGCAAGGAAGAGCACCATTCATGTTATGCTTGAAGGAAACCATGTTTTGGTTGTGTATTATACTGAGAGAGAGACTTGTGTGCCTGTAAAATGGGTTGTAATATTATAGTGTGTTTTTCTGTTGAGGAAACAGCTCAAGAGCCTTGTGAAGGATGTTGTGAGCACTCCTAAAGAAACTGAGAGTTCTTGAAGTCCTAGCTAAACGATTCCTGGCCAACCTAGTGCATTGGAAGCCCTAATAAATTAATGGTACAACCCAAGGTATTGTGAGCAGTGAAGGGGGTACATTCCTTGGGTTGTGCAGGTTGTGGGGAAGAGAAAGTTGGTGGATTGGAACTGTTGTATGAGTAGAGCCTTGGTTTGGAGCTACTGTGTGTGGGGAGTAGATAACCAAAGGACCGGATCTCCTAGAGTACTCATAGCCTCAGCTCGGGGGTGGCATGTTGTTGAGATTTGGAACAATAACACCTATGGTTGGGAGGTTCATTCGTCGTATGCAATCAGTTCGTTATATATATAAATAGATAAATGTCATGTTGTTTTTATTTTAATTATTCCGCTATGTAAATGAATATTTGAATGGTGTGTGTTTGTTGTGTGCTTACTGGATGCATTCACGTTTTTATATGTGTTATTAGATGCATGGATAAATCAACATGTTGTTTGCTGTGATTTTTGTGGACCTGTTGCCTCTTGTTTTTTTTTATATGTAAGGGGCATTTTTAAATTTGTATTTAGAAAGGTAAGTTATTTTTGGCAGTGACGAGACTCAACTTAGAGGTTGGCTACGTTACATATTTCAGCGTGGTGCTCTAATCGTCACGCACGCTAAGAATAGTTGCCGCGTGCAGTACAAAGTCGATTGTGTGTGCATTGTGAATATTTGTCATGTGAAGTACAAATGTTATTTTGTGTATGGTTTGTCTCAGTGATGATGTGACCTTGATAATCATTTGGAATGTTGTAGATGCATTTAATTATATGGTATCATACAATAGTTAAATATGTGGATAATTTGTAGATGATAAGCTACATGAATTTAATTAACTGAAACTTTTTGAATTTATGTGTATTTTCGACATGTAATGTTCTTAGGTTAAGATGGAGGACATTACACTAGGGTTTCACACCCAATCAACCTATTCTAGTTCAAGTACCACTCCTAGGTACAACAAGGCTAAAACATTCAACTCCCTCTTTACCAAGAGAGGAACATCAATCAAAATAGCTTTGATACCATGTAGAAACTTCATGAATATGAGTTTTAATGCAAATTCAAAATTTCACATCACAATGAAGGTTTGTCGGATGTAATCCACGAGAGAATTTATACTTAGGGATGAGCTAAACATATAATTACAACAACAAAAAGTAGTATATATTTCACTTCACTTTAGTCCAAATCACTAGGCAACTCAAGATAAAAGATACTAAACAAATATACCACAATTAAAACAAGTTACAACCCTTAGGGAACACTTTTTCTGTTAGGGACCTAACCCCTCACGTAGGTAGAATAATATACTTCCATGTAATAAAGGTCAATATTTATAAGGCCTATCAATAAAAAAGAATAAGTCAAATGTAAGAAGACCTAATAGAAGCTTCCGCTTCTAGAAGGATCTTCCTCTAGATTGTTCTTTTGATAGACATATTTAGTATAAATAGGAGTAGAGGGTATGAGAAGTTTTGTCTTGGATATTATTGTAATAGAGCTCTTCTCTGTTGGAGGTTTCCCCCTCGAAGAGTCAAGTGAACATTTTTCTCAGTAATCACCGAGAACAACACTCAGGAAGATACTCTCTAGTACCTAGGTAGTCGGGTAGTATGACTAAAGGCACGGTTTAGCCTACTTAGCTGGTGCCTTGAGATATTGGGATGAGTACTACTGTTGGACCCATCACGCATATCAAAGAGCTATAACACAAGGCAAACCCTTGTCTGTAGAACCCTTGAATACCCTAACCCTTGGGACGAAAAAGAAAACAGAACAAACAATATCTATTGCTGCGCAACTATGTCTCCTGTATTCGGGTTGCGAAATTACTACACATTTCTTTCTGTTAAGCATTTGGGCATTTCATCACTGCAGTATTCTTCAATTCGGAGTATAACTTTGGAGGAGTAAGAAAAAAAAAACGAGTCTAGATTCTGTTGCACTATTATTTGAGACCTATCCGGTTGGATTTCTCTCTTCGCCCTTATCGCAGTTATACCTATCATTTTTCCGCAATTTTTTTTTTCTAGTGGACCGGACCCCCCTCCAACACCCTTATTTGGGATTTACCCCATTGGATTCAACTTGTCGCCCTGATTGTTGTGATACACTTCACTCATAATGCATTTTTTGTGTGGTCCCACCCACCCCTTTTCGTGTTCCCTCTTCATCATGGCCCACACCCATAACCAAGACTTGGAAGCTCACTTCAATGCCTTGCACTCTAATTTCACAAAAACCCAACAAGAAGTGAGACAAATCAGTGCCAATATTGCCATCGTCAATAAAAATATGCATTCCTCCATCAACGCCAAAATAGAGGACCTCAAACAAGACATTGCTACCTAGCTTGAATCTATCACTACGATGATCTGCGCCAAGCTGGATATCCCTGCAGATCTTCCCTCATCTGACCCACCTTTGCAAACCGAAGGTGAAACTTCCTCTCATTCCCAGAATTTTCAGCCCCATCACTTTTAGCGTGACCTATGCCTTTCACGTGTGGATGTGACCAAATTTTATGGCTCGGATCCCACTGGCTGGGTAACTCAAATGGAACATTATTTCTCTTTGTATGGCATTACAGATGATTTGGCCAAACTCTGGTATGGTGTTCTCCATCTAGATCAAGAATGTTGGCAATGGTCGCAATGGAGAAAAAATGTTTGCCAAGGGTATGTGGCTTGGACACACTTTGTGGTAGAGATTTATGAACGCTTTGAAATTGACACCAACCATTTAGGTCGTTTGACAAAGTTGAAACAATCTAGCATAGTGGAAGACTTTATAGTTGCTTTTGAGCGATTGGATTTTCGTACAGAGGGCATGTCTGATGCTTTTTTCTGATAATGTTTTATTAGTGGCCTAAAGGATGAGATTTGTTCCCATGTCCTCATGGCTCTACCCCAGAGTTGGGTGGATGCTACTAAAATATCTAAGGAAGCACAACAGGTTGTCTCTTCTCAAAATCGAAAATCCTCCTTCATTCCTTGCACTAAACCAGTCACTCCCACTCCTCCTTCTACTCAACTAAAGATCCAGAAATTGACCAGGGTCGAAATGGTTGAATGAAAACTCAAAGACCTTTGTTATAATTGTGATGACAAATATTTTCCTGGGCACAAGTGTAAGGAACAAAATATTTTTATGGCCATCTCGGAGAATGTTTCGGAAGACAATGTTGCGACTCCCCTTATGTCCGTGTCACTTGAACCCACTGACATGTCCCCTCCCTCAGACCCTCCTGAAGTAGAACCGGTCATTTCCCTAAATTCTCTCACTGGCTTCTCTACTCCCCAAATCCTCAAGCTAATTGGTTACATTAAGCATAGAAAGGTCATCATTCTTGTTGATAGTGGAAGCACCCATACTTTTATTCATCGTTGCATTGCCCAAGAAACTAATTGGTATATATGTGCTGTCAATAATTTTTAAATCGTGATTTCCAATGGTGGGTCCATGAAATGTGGAGGGGTTGTGAAAATGTGTGTCTCCAAATTGGTGAGTATTGCATGAAATCTCATATGTTTGCTATCGACATGGGCGGTTGTGACATTGTGTTGGGTGAAGAATGGCTAAGGACTTTGGGTCCCATTCTCATGGATTTTAAGGAATTAACCATGCAATTTGACCAGGAGGGCCAACAATATAAGTTCCAAGGCATCACCTCCCCAGAGATCATCAGTTCCCATCGCAATGAAAAGATGCTAAAAAAAGATCATTCTTGCATTATTTCCCAACTCCATGCCATACAAGCCACTGAGACACCCTCTGTGTCGCAGGACCTCCAATCCATCTTCTCTAAACATCAAGTGGTTTTTTCCACTCCCCAGGGACTCCCTCCTTCTCGTGGTGTTCATGATCATTCCATTCCCCTTGTCCCAGGAAGCCTTCCTCCCAATATACGTCCCTATCATCATCCATTTTCCCAAAAAAATGAAATTGAGAAAATTGTTCAAGAATTGCTCAACACAGGTGTTATCCGCCCTAGTACGATCCCCTACTCTTCTCTTGTGGTCATGGTTCTTAAGAAAGAAGGTTCTTGGCGCATGTGTCACGACTTCCGCGCCCTCAACAAACTCACCATTAAAGAAAAATTTCTCATTCCTGTCATTAATGACCTCTTGGATGAATTGAGTGACACCCAGTTCTTTACTAAACTTGATCTTCATTCTGGTTACCACCAGATTCGTATGAACGAGGCAAACATTCTTAAGACTGCATTTAGAACTCATGAGGGCCACTATGGTTTTTTTTTGTGCCCTTTGGCTTGTGTAATTCTCCCTCCACTTTCCAAATCCTCATGAATCATGTCTTTCGTCCTTTTCTCTGTCATTTTGTCTTAGTTTTCTTTGATGATATCCTCATCTATAGTAAAACCTAGAAAACTCATCTTTCTCATGTGGATTGAGTTCTCCATCTACTCTCTCAGCACCAAATTTTCCTCAAACAATCTAAATGTACCTTTGGCACCTCAGAAGTCGAGTACTTGGATCATCTTGTTTGCAAGGCCGGTGTCAAGGTGGATTATAAAAAGATTGAAGCTATGCAAGATTGGCCTCAACCAAAGACTCTCAAAAGCTTGCGTGGATTTCTAGGTCTAACAGGTTATTATCGCAAGTTCGTTAAGAATTATGGAAAGATTGTGGCACCTCTCATTGCTCTCCTTAAAAATAATTCTTTCACTTGGACTCCAGCAACCGCTCATGCTTTTCAAAACTTGAAGATGGCCATGTGCACCACTCCAATCCTGGCCCTCCCTGATTTCACAAAGACCTTTGTCCTGGAATGTGATGCTTTCGAGAAAGGAATTGGCGTCGTTCTTATGCAAGAGCGTCGGCCTTTGGCCTTTACCAGCAAACAACTGTCAGAGCTACATTTGGGCAAATCAATCTATGAAAAGGAAATGTTAGCTATTCTGCATGTCGTGGATCTTTGGCACCCTTATCTATTGGGGAAACGCTTCCAAATTAAGACAAATCATCAAAGCCTCGAGTATTTTCTGGAACGCCCTTCCTCCCCAGAGAAACAAAAATGGGTGACTAAGCTCTTTGGATATGATTATGAGATCATTTACAAGAAAGGAAAAGACAATGTGGTTGTTGATGCACTTTCTAGAAAATATGAAGCTGAAGGGTCTCTTTTTTCTCTCTCATTCATTATACCCGATTTTCTCCAAGTTGTTCTCCAGGAATGGCTACACAATCCCAAAAGTTCGCATCTGATACAACAATTGCAGGTCAATTCTCCATTCTCCCCAAGGTACTCTTGGCTCAATGATGAGCTTCGATGCAAAGTTCATTGGTATTTAAGTAAATAGTCAAAACTTAAATCCACTATACTTTCTGAGCTTCGTGCTACACCCACCGCTGGGAACTTGGGGTTTACGAAAACCTATGACCCGGTCAAATGCTCTTTTTTCTAGGATGGTATGAAACAGGACGTTCATAATTTTGTGGTTGAATGTGATGTTTGTCAACGCAACAAGGGCGAAGCAGTGAAATATCCTGGCACACTACAACTGCTTCCGATTCCACCTGCTATTTGGAAAGATATCTCTATGGATTTTATTGTAGTCTTACCTAAATCGGGCAATAAATCAGTCACCATGGTGGTAGTTGATCGTATTTCCAAGTATGCTCATTTCTGTGCTCTTCAACACCCATTTACAGCCTCCACTGTGGCTCAACTTTTCATGGATTAGGTCTTCAAGCTTCATGGCATGCCTCATTCTATTGTTTCTGATCACGAACCAACTTTCACCAGCAATTTTTGGCAAGAATTGTTCAAGCTACAAGGCACCCAATGGCATCTTAGCACAGCTTATCATTCCCAAACTCATGGTCAAACTGAAGTTGTCAACAAGTGTTTGGAAACATATTTGAGGTGTTTTGCATCGAAAAGAAAAAATTAGTGGGATCAATGGTTATCACTAGTTGAATGGTGGTACAACACTTCTTACCATACAACTACCCACGTGAATCCTTTTCAAGCGGTATATGGACAAAAACCACCTTCAGTTCTCTCATACTTTCCAGGTGTCTCGAAGGTCTAGGTGGTTGACCAAATGCTTACAGTTCGAGAGGTTATTCTTCGTACCCTCAAAGATAATTTGGTCATGGACCAGAATCGCATGAAGCAACAAGCAGATCAAGGTCGCTCTGAACGTCAATTTGCAGAAGGAGATCAGGTGTTTCTTCGACTGCAACCTTACAAGCAAAATTCCCTCAAGGCTGACCATTTGTCAAAAACTGGCGCCCAAATTTTATGGTCCTTATACCGTTCTCAAGCGTGTGGGACAGGTGGCCTATCAGTTAGCTTTGCCCAGTTATTCTAAGCTCCATCGTGTTTTTCATGTTTCCTGCTTAAAGAAGGTGATTGGAACTAAGTGCCAAATTCAAACCAACCTTCCTGAGTTGGATGAAGAAGGCTCCATTTGGCTACAACCACAAGCTGTTTTGGACCAGCGTGAGTGTCGTCTGCATCAGCGAACCATCAAGGAAGTGTTAGTCTAGTTGAAAGATACAATTCCAGTAGATGCCACTTGGGAACCACCTACCATTCTGCAACAATTTTCTCATCTTAAGCCTTGAGGACAAGGTTGTTTTTAAGGGGGAGGACATGTTAGGGACCTAACCCCTCATGTAGGTAGAATAATATATTTCATGTAATAAAGGTCAATATTAATAAGGCCTAGCAATAAGGAAGAATAAGTCAAATGTAAGAATACCTAATAGAAGCTTCCGCTTCTAGAAAGATATTCCTCTAGATTGTTCTTTTGATAGACATATTTAGTATAAATAGGAGTAGAGAGTAAGAGAAGTTTTGTCTTGGATATTATTGTAATAATCTGCTCTACTGGAGGTTTCCCCCTCAAAGAGGCAAGTGAACATTGCTCTCAGTGATCAAAGTGTTATTTCCAGTGTTATTTTGGTATTATTTTGGTATTATTGTGGTGTTGTTCTGGTTATATCGTTGTTTATCTACCATTTCTAGCTAATTATTTATGTTTTGCATACTATTTTATATCTGGAATATTACATTTTCATGCATATAATAGATATGAAATAAAATTATTAAAAATAATTTACAACATTGAATCTTCCTTATTTATCTTCAAGATATATGTTAAATAACTTAATAGTTCCAACCCTATGTTATGTCAAATCAACATGAACAATATGTGTTGGAAATTTCTCAATCAAGAAGGAAATACAAGTTGAAATTTAAATATGTAAGTACACAAGTATTGGACAATTGAAACACTTCATTTATATATAAGAGTTGAATTACATGTCCATACTCACACCTTACCGTAAGCTGATACAATATCAAGCTCTCCAAAAACCTAGCTAGGGAAAAAAAAAAAAAAATACTAGATACAATTCATCTTAGCTAGGAATCACTCCTAACCAAAGTCGATTACTCCACCAAGAATCCTCAACAAGATAACATAATCAACATCAATACCTCCTTGGCTTGGCTTCAAGCAAAATTCCTCTCTCTTCTCCTCAACAAGAATAACATGTAGCACCAAGGTTTCCAAAACCCTAGTCTTCTTCTTCCACGAGAGCTATAAGATACAATGATATATTTATCCCTCTAGATTTTATGACAAACTCTAGCTTCTTTACCTCCTTAGGGTGAAACCCTAACCCTAGAATATCCCTTAAACTTCTCCAAGAACCCTAGTGCACCGAGGCAAAGAGAAATAATGCAAAGAGGAGTGCATAAAAGAGAGGAAGTAGTGCATTCCACTCCTCACATCTCTAACGTTGGGGCATGATGAATGAATTTAAGAATGAACTCTCTCCTTCCTCTATTTATATGAGAGGTAATTTAGTTCAAAAATATAAAGTGGTCTTCATCCACTAAAAGCTACCTATCCACAAGGAGATAGGCCCACATGTGAAATTCTCCCTCTACAAGTAACACATGTCAAGCTCTAAGGCTGGTACGTCTAACAAGAAAGGCTCCAAGGCATGAATGGTCCTCAAGACAATACAATGTTCCACCTCCACAAACATCGAAAGGCACTAACACTCCTCTTACACCATGTGCTCCTTTAGGTCTTCCACACCTAGATGGTCATTCCCTCAACTCGAGCATCCACAAGTCAAGCACAAGCCTCCATTCAAACAACCAAGTGTGCCTGTGCCATTTAGGCCTCAACTCCCTCCATAATTCCTAGTGATCATCCTCCAAAAAATCCACCCACTCTCCATGTGTGTGTCATGAATAATGTCATTATGGTGTCTAGGTCTCCAACACTCCAAAGAGGAAAACCACATAGACACCTACGTGATTTCTAACAATCAATGAACAAGCCACCTCACATGTGTATGTCCATCATGGAACAATCAAGGGTCATCCATAAAATATGCACTTGAAACACCCCCAAGCATGGTGTAAACACTTTCAAAGCAACCCCAAAAGCAAACATTTTGGTCATTTGTTGGACATTAATAAAATCATTTTATCTTATCACATCGATACAATGAATCTGAAGGTGACCTTGACAATGATAGGGGGGATTTGAAGTAGCAATGATTACATCGTTCCTTTTATGACTCTGCTCTAAGGACATTCCCTCATATCATTCCAACATAGTGTTTTAAGTCATTCTTGGCATGTACTTCTTCTCACACTCTTTGGGGCTAGCCAAAGTTTTACTCAATTCTCACAATCTTCTCATTCTATTACACTATAGATACACCTCGATACTGTACCTTATCATGAGAGACTCCTCCTTGGTGTGGATCCTCCTCAATTGATCTTGTCGACATATTTCTTTTAGTATTGTGTGTGTTTGATAACACTCATTATGACCACTCGACTCATTTTTTACATCTTCCATTAGCCGAACGTCAAGGTCCTTACCACATGGACTCCACATGCATGTCATCCTTCAACACTACCCTCTAGCCCGATGCTTTCGCTTCCACCTTTGTGGGGTTATGAAACGTATCCCATTCCAACATTAGTGTTTTAATCCAAAAATAAATTTGGTCAATGTTCTAGAAGGGATTTTCATGCATTCTTCTAGTGCTTTGGTTATAAATGTATGATACTCAACAACAAATATTAAGCATATCCTTCCACTACTCCTTTAAAACATAAATCAATTGCATGGGTAACTTCAACATTGAAGTAGTTGTGAGGCTACTTCAACAATATTTTTATCCATTTATACAAAATCATGGGAAATTCAACCCTAAATATTTCATACACGTCCTTAAAGTGGTACTCTTGCTTGAATTTTTCCACCTCTAAGATCAAATACACATATGCTTGATAGGAAAAGGCATGCATCTACACACCAAACTAGTGTTGTAGCTCATTGACTTTCACTAGCTTCCATTGCATTTCCTTCACCTCACATTAATTAAGTTCTTAACAATGAAACCAATTGTTGGTTAATTTTAAGACCCGAGGTCCACCAAGGTGTCTAACAAAGGCTTGGGGTAGTTGTTAACATGTCCAAATGACCTATCAAGTAGGTAAAGGAAAATGCTTGATGGCAGGTCCCAATTAGACCTACTCTCATTTGAGATGACACTTTCTGACTGTTATGTGGACGTGGTTGCCACTTAAGGGTTTTCAATTACAAACTTTAGGACAAATTATCTTCTACAAAATTATTATTGAAATTGAATTTACTTATCTAAGACTAAATTAAGACTATTTATCATAACCTAATTCTATCATATCCTTATCAAGAGAAAATCTGGCTTTGTGTCCTGAAGATGGATCATGATATGGACCTTAAACGTCAACAAACAAATGGTTTCTTCAAATATTTCTGAAAATGAAATAATATCACGTAGAATTAGTTCATGTCAAACAATAATATGTTTGAGCGATAAAACTATAGTTTGATAACAAATAGTTGCAGATTACAATACAATGGTTTATGAAAATGAAATAATATCACTGCAGAATTAGTTCATGTCAAACAATAATATGTTTGAGCAATAAAACTATAGTTTGATTTACAAATAATTGCAAATCACACTTGTAACATTATCCTTATATTTATTAGAAATCATAAAAACATAAACATCTAAAATAAAATGTATAGAAATAGTTCATAGGATAATCAATCATTCAATACAAATCATAAAAATATAAGCATCTCAAATAAAATGCATAGAAATAGTTCATATGATAATCATTCAATAAACCTATATAACAAATGCATATCCAAAATAATTCCATACAATAAAAATCCCTCTCCCTTTTATGGAGCTCTCTTGTCCCTCTACCTTTTATGGAGATCTCTTTTATAAAACAAAAGTCTCTTTACATTGTCTAACCATCATTATTACACCTTTTCAATTTCTCCTACACAATTCAGATTCTATGAAGAAATATGCATTATACCAAAAACAAAATAGCCCATAAAATAGCCATACACATGACCAGTCGTGAGCGCCATGGCCAAGCATGACTGTACAAGTAAATCTTATAAGTAAAAGAGCCTTACACATAACCTGTCGCGAGCACCATGGCCATGAGGATTCCTAGATTGAAGATTCTCGAAGGAGTAATGCCAATTGTAGTGGGAACTATTCATCCCATTACAGTTTAGGGCATTGACTGGCCTTGAGCATCACCAAAGAAGACAAATGCTCCACACCTTGAAGCTCTTCTAGCTCAGAGCACTCAGAAACATCAAGCACTCCAAGCTTTTCGAGTTGCGCAAACCCCTGTATGCTCTTCAGCTTAACACATCCACATGCATCCAATTCCCATAATGATAACAATGTTTCAATACTTGGCAGCTCCTCCAATTTTGTGCACTGACTAATGTCCAGTATTTGAAGTTCTGCAAGAGTACCAAGCCCTTCTATTTTCCTCAAATTACAACAACGTTTCAATTGCAGTGCTATGAGAGTATTTGGCAATGTTCCAACCTCCACCAGATCATCACAAGACTCAACGAGGAGATGTTGAAGGCCAGGAAATGATACCTCTGGTATTTCTCTTTTGATCTGGGGGGGAAGCCAAGGCATGTGCCTATAAATGGAAGAGTCTGGATTACTCAACATTCTTTTCCCTTTCGATTGTCTTAATTTTCCTGTTTCACTATTGATCCGGAGGAGGAGACGAGGCATGTACCTGTCAATGGAACAATCCAAATTACTCAATAATCCTTTACCTTTCGACTGTCTTAATATTTATGCTTCCCCTTCAACTTTTTCCAAATACAGTTGGAGTAAGCCACAATCATAAACAATCACCCGATTCAACAGACCAACAGAATCTAAAAAACGTTTCAAGGCGTTGCAATGTCGGAGCGTCAATTCCTTCAAGTTTGTTAGGTTACCCATGGAATTGTTAAATATAATGTAACCTCAACAGTCTAACTGTACACTGCCAGCTGTACTATCATTTCTTGATTTGCTTGAGCCTATTTAGCTCAACTAGTTTCCCTTTTCTATTGTACTCTTTTACTTACATTCCTAATATACTGAATTCTATTTCTGCTCTGCTCTTGCTTTGTATTCTCTGTTTCTCACTTTATCATGGTATCAGAGCTTCAGCAGTAAGCCTCTTCACACACTCTGGAGAGCAACCCGATCCTCATCAGCACAGAGCTTACACTGTGAATGAGAGCATAGGACGCGAGATTTTTCACAAAGTCTGGAGAGAAATCTGTAGTCCACCATCTGCTCAAAAGATCGTCGCAGAAAGCACTTACGAGGAAGCATAGCACAATACGTTCAAAATATTAAGCAGTCAGAGTTGCAGAAGGCAGAAACGTTTAAAGATCTCACGAAATTCTTTCAAATCCGTGAAAGATTGCTACAAAACGCAGAAACGTTTAAAGAATTCGGGAAATTCTCACAAATTCGTGAAAGATTGTTGCAGAGAGCACAAAGATTCAAAGAATTAGTGAAAGTCTTTCAATTCGTGAAAGATTCACGAATTTCCTGCTTTAGGAGAAACTCTTTGCAAGAACAGCCAAGAACAAACAGACGCAGTCGTAAGATCGGTTCTGCTAACAGATCTGAGGCGTTAATCGAGCTCAGAAAGGACGAGGAGCGCGCAGAAAAGGAAAAATATTTCCAGCCGTCGGATTTAGCGCAGAGGTCTGTTAGCCATCGGATCCATGAGAAAGTGCACGAAGTTTAGTCCTCTGGAGTGCACAGGAGAAAAGCCGATTCGCGAAATTTCGACATCGCGGGGTTGAATTTCGGCATTTCAGAGTTCGGGAGCCGGAGTGTTAAAGGATCGAAGAGTCGCTGCATTGCGAACTCCCGATTCACGAAGTCCCGAAGAGATCAAGACCGTCCATCTATAGAGGACGCATGTCAAGAAATCCGGAGGCCCATCAGCGTTTCGAATACTGGGAACTCGAGGAGGAAGAGTCGTGAGATGTAAAGCCCCAACCCCCGAAACAACGAAAGCATCGGGACCGTTCATCGTTGCAAGGACGCGTGGCAGAGATCTGAGAACCATCGGGAATTCGGATACCAGAAGCTTGGAGGATCAATAATTGGTCACAGCAGGATCGTGAAATCGCGAGTTCCGAAACCCCGAAATGTAGACTGCGGTCGCAGGGAGCTATCGGTACTTCAGCTACCGGGAAAGAAAAAGGGTAATAGTTCTGGACTCTTGACCCACGATGTCCCAAAAGGATCATGCGTCGTCCATTTTGGAGGACAAGTGTCGAAGATCTATATCTACCGGGACTTCAGGTACCGGGAGAACAAGGAGGAAGGAGTCGTGAGACAAGAAGTCCCGACTCCCGAAATACCGAAATCACGAAGTTGCGATTGAACAAGGACCATCCATTTAGGGCGGATCTGGACCATTGATTGTCCAGGGGAGATTTCGGCATTTCGCACACTGGGAGTCTGAAGGACCCAGGATCGTTGTAGCCAAACTCCCGAAGTCTTGAATCCCGAAATCCTGAAAAGGCATGCAAGAGGAACAGGTGCAAGGATATTTCGGATTTCGGCACATTGAGGGACAGAGAATCGGCGGAGTGCCTGCATCGCGAAGTCCTAAATCCTGAAATCCCGAAAAGGCGTGCGAGAGGAACAGGTGCCAAGATATTTCGGATTTCGGCACATTGAGGGACAGAGAATCGGTGGAGTGCCTGCATCGCGAAGTCCCAAATCCTGAAATCCCAAAATCCCGAAAAGGCGTGCGAGAGGAACATGCACCAAGATATTTTGGATTTCGGCACATTGAGGGATAGAGAATCGGCGGAGTCCTTGCATCGCAATTCCCAAAATCATGAAAATTCGATAGCGCTTGAACGATTAGGCATGTGGTCACCGGTCGTGGTCACATAGATGGAGGCTAAGGGCCAATACAAGGGTTGTTAAGCTCCTTTCAGTGTTTCGGCGACCAGGAGTTGGGGAGACAAGAAATTGAAGGACTCGTATACAGGAGTCTCAAACTCCCGAAGTGCGATAGGCCGAAGTCGCGAAGTCGAAACTCACAAAACTCTGAATCGCGAAGTTCCGAAGTCACTGCAAGAAATTAGCAAGCCTGGTCTAACTCGCAGAAAACAGGTAAATACGAAATTTTCAAACAATGTTTTTTCTGTTTTGGTAAAATTCTTTAAAGATGGCCATGTCTAGCAATTTAGGACCAACTCAATGTCCGATTCTTCTTGGAAATAATTATGAATTTTGGTCTCTTCAAATGAGATCCTTCTTGCAAGCACAAGAGTGTTGGGATCCAGTGGATCTTGGATATGTGGAACCAGATCCAGCAGACCTTTCCACCATGACGAACCAACAGAGAATTTCTCAAGCAACACAGAGGAACAGAGAGAATAAAGCCAAATTCTGGATTCAAAATTCAGTGGATGACTCGATTTTCTAAAAAATCACAGGCGCTGGTACTTCAAAACAGGCCTGGGACATCCTTAAATCTTCCTACCAAGGAAATGACGGTGTCAAAAAATTCAAACTGCAGACCTTGAGGACGCAATTCGAGACTTTAAGAATGACAGAGTCTGAAAATGTGGATCAGTTTATGACCAGAGTCATGGGAATCGTGAACCAGATCAGATTGACTGGTGAAGCCATCACTAATCAACGCATTGTTGAGAAAGTCCTCAGAAGTTTACCAAAGAAATTCGAAATGGTTGTTACAACAATCCTTGAATCTAAGGATCTATCACGTTTCTCAACATATGAGCTAATTGGTTCCCTGGTGACACATGAGACCAGACTGCATCTCACAGATGAGTCAATAGCCAATGCCTTCAAAACTCAATTCTCCTTCAGCAGAGGAAGAGGCATAGGTCACCAAGGACAAGGGAGCATTACAAGTAACTCACACTCAAGTGGAGGTAACAGACAACCGAACCAGAATCAAAATTTCCAAGGTCACAGACAACAACACCAGAATCAGAATTTCCAGCCTCAAAGAGGCAGAGGGAGAAGATCAAATGACAAATCAAGCATACAATGCTATTACTGCAAAAAGTATGGGCACTATGAATCTGAATGCAGGAAGAAGCAAGCATATCAACTCTCAGGCAGAGCACATGTGTCAAATCATACGAGAGAAACCTCAGGAGGTATGTTTCTCTCATGCCACAAGATTGAAGAACAACCTAAAGATCTCTAGTTGATGGACAGTGGATGCAGCAATCACATGACAGGTAAAAAAGATTTACTTTCATGCATTGATTCATCAATCTCATCTGATATTACACTTGGAAATGATTCCTTAGTCAAAGTTCAAGGAAAAGGAACTGTACCTATTCTTACTAAACAAAATGTAAAGAAAGACATAAACAATGTCTATCATGTTCCAGATCTGAAACATAATCTGCTAAGTGTAGGATAGCTCATTGAACATGGCTATAAAGTACTTTTTGAGGGAGCATCTTGCAGGATATTTGATAACACCCCCTGCAGAAAATTGATTTCTGAAATCCACATGACTTAGAATAGGATGTTTCCCCTGACCCTCAGAATTGAAAATCTAATCCAAACATATGCACAAAGTGCATCCACCCCCAATGAAACCATGGTTTGGCATACAAGATTTGGACATCTACCCTTTCAGCATCTCAGTCTTCTACAAAAGCACTCCATGGTCAAAGGTCTCCCTATCTTCAAAGAGCAAAATTCCCCATGTGAGTCTTGCATACTTGGAAAACATAAGAGAACTAGTTTTCCACAGTCCTCTACTCAAGCCAAATAACATCTCGAACTTGTTCACACTGACCTATTTGGACCAATGCAAACAAAGTCAATAAGTGGTAGCTTTTATTTTCTAACGTTTATTGATGACTTTAGCAAAAAAATCTGGATCTATTTTCTTAGACACAAGTCTGACACTTTTGCAAAATTCAAATAATTCAAAGCAGAAGTTGAAAAACAGAGTGGCAAATATATAAAAGCACTTAGGCCCGATGCAGGAGGAGAATACAACTCCAACGAATTTGCACATTTCTGCAAATCACAAGGCATTATCATGCAAACTACAGCCAAATATACTCCACAACAGAATGGAGTGGCTGAAAGGAAAAACCAGACAATTATGAACATGGCAAGAAGCCTACTCAAAGAGAAATGTTTGTCAAATATTTTTTGGGCTGAAGCAATAGCATGCTCAGCTTATCTCTTGAATAGATCTCCAACCACCAGTCTAAAGATGAAAGTCCCTCAAGAATCATGGAGTGGAACAAAGCTAAATGTTGTGCATCTAAGGACATTCGGATGCATAGCATACACTCACATACCTTCTGAATTAAGGAAGAAACTGGATGATAGAAGTGAGAAATGTATCTTTACTGGATACAGTGAAACATCTAAAGCTTACAGACTTTACAATCCAATCTCAAAGAAACTAATTCTCAGCAGAGATGTAAAATTTCTGGAAAATCAACTATGGAACGAATCTGAAAATCAGCAAATGGACAGTCAAAATCCATTGCTACCAAGTTCTGAAAACGCAAAAAATTCAGGACAGCCAATACCTCAACCTGCTCTTCCAAGATTGCAGGTATAAGGACAACCTGAAAACTCTCAAAATAACTCAACTTCAAGCAGAGACTCATCCTTTGAACTTCAAAATCAGAAAACTTGAAGTTTGAGAGAAATCCATCCGCAGTTGGATGACATTGAACAACACAATCTTTTTGCCTTAATGTCATGTCAACCTACATCTTTTAAAGAAGCAACTAAGGAGCCACATTGGGTTCAAGCCATGAACCAAGAAATTGA
>JZKD02S1673258.1:1588912-1609672 GCA_000966675.3 Picea glauca
TCAACCACCTAGATTTGAAGTCCAAGAGCAGCCAGCCAAAGTATATCGGTTGAAGAAAGCCTTGTATGGCTTAAAGCAAGCTCCAAGAGCTTGGTACAACAGAATTGACACTTACATGATCAAAAGTGGTTTCAGCAGAAGCCAAAACGAGCCAACTCTTTACACCAAAACAGATCATCACGGTAAAATTTTGATTGTATGTTTATATGTTGATGACATGATATATACTGGAAATCTTGAATTAACCAATTTTAAACATGCCATGCAATCTGAGTTTGAGATGACAGATCTTGGCATAATGAAATATTTTTTGGGGATTGAGGTTGATCAATCAACCAAAGGAATTTTTTTCTGTCATAAAAAGTATGTAGTAGACATCATCAAACGATTCCGCATAGAAGAATGCAATCCAGCAGAAACCCCTATACCCCTAGGCACAAAATTGAGCAAGAAAGATGAAGGCCCTACAGTGGACCCTACCCTGTACAAAAGTTTAGTAGGCAGTTTGTTGTATCTTACGCAACTAGGCCTGATATTATGTATGCGACCAGCCTTGTTTCCAAATACATGGAATCCCCCAAATATTCACACTGGAAGATGGCGAAATGAATTCTGAGATATGTTGCAGGAACTCTCAATTTTGGCTTATGGTACACTAAATATGATGATCATCATCTCTCTGGTTACACAGACAGTTATTTTGTAGGCAGCCTAGATGACAGGAAAAGCACCTCAGGACATGTTTTTCACCTAGGCACGAACCTGATTTCATGGGCATCAAAGAAACATCCAATTGTATCAATATCTTCTGCAGAGGCAGAGTATGTCGCTGCTACCTCAGCTCCCTGTCAAGCTGTGTGGCTGAGAAGAATATTGAAAGATATGTCACATACAGAAAAAGATCCAACTCCTATCTTCTGTGACAACACCTTAGCAATTTCTCTATCCAAAAATCATGTGTTTCACAAGAAAATCAAACACATTGACACTCGTTTTCACTTCATCCACGAGCTAGTCAATAATGGTGATATTGCACTTCAATTCTGTGGCTCTCGAGATCAGCTCGCAGATATCTTCACAAAGCCACTAGGAAAATTTGTTTTTGATTTTCAGAGACAACACTTGGGCATCATCAATGCTGATGTTTGTAACTGTTGAGTTTAAGAGGGAGTGTTAAATATAATGTAACCTCAGCAGTCTGACTGTACACTGCCAGTTGTCCTGGTCAGCTGTACTATCATTTCTTGATTTGCTTGAGCCTATTTAGCTTAGCTAGTTTCCCTTTTCTATTGTACTTTTTACTTGCATTCCTAATATACTGAATTCTATTTCTGTTATGATCTTGCTCTGTATTCTCTGCTTCTCACTTTTTCCAAAGACAGTTGGAGTAAGCCACAATCATAAACAATCACCCGATTCAACAGACCAACATAATCCGGAAAATGTTTCAAGGCATTGCAATGTCGGAGCGTCAATTCCTTCAATTTTGTTAGGTTACCCACGGAATATGGCAGCATTTCCAGGAAAGGGCATTCTAGAACGAGAAATTCCAAATCCCTCATATCTCCAATGGTAATCGACAATTCTTTGAAGTGTGTACCTGAGAAATATAAGTTTTGTAGGGACAGTTGACGGGCGACTTGGGTAGGCAATGTTTCAATTTTTGTGCAGTAGGAAATGTCTATGTATTCAAGCGTCCTGATATTTCCAAGTTCTTCGCTTGACATGGTCAAATTATAGCAATAACTCAAATCAAGATGTTTAAGCTAAAATAAATCAGAAAAGGACTCCGGAAGCGTCTTCAAGTAGTACGAGTGAGACAGATCGATGTGCTGGAGGGTTTTAAATCTCCGAAGGAATCTGGCAGGGACTTTATTTTTGAACAATTTGTCAACTCAAAGAGTTTCAACGACCGAAGATGACAAAATTCGTCTGGAAACCTTTCTAGATTACTCGTACGATAAGATAGGACAATCAGTTCTAGGTCCTTCAGCAGACCTATGGACTTTGGAATCCTGAAGATATGAGCAACAATAACTAACTCTCGCAACCGAAAAGGGACCTACAAAATGTTCACAGGTTTAAACTTTAAACTATAATAAAGATTTCGACGATTCTCTTCTACAATACACTTCAAATTTGTTGGAGACCGTGTGATGCGAAATCAATAGTTAAAACTTTATTTTAAGCAATTTCTATTTACCTCAGAGTCTGGCCACAACGTTTCCAAAACACTTTCGGACACGTGTAAAACGCGTAAATTCTTCATTGGAACCCAAGAAGACGAAGAATAATTAGGACATTTCGACCAGCAAAGCCATACGAGATTTGGTAAGAGCACCCTCTTTAACATGAGCTTCAACAGACCACCCTCAGTATCAAAGAGTTGCAACTCTCTCGTATGGCGAGCCTTAACAGCTGCAAACTCCCTTTGGCGAGCCTTAACATCTAACGACATCTGGAGCAAAGCCATAAAAGATAAATATTTGCCCTTCTCCACAGTGGACTTTTGGCTCAGTTATGGGCATCCTTTAGATAAAAATGCTTCAAGAACGTGGAGGATCATCTCAAAATCTGCTCATTGGATCACAAAGTGGCTTTGTTGGAACCCGAGTTCCGGACATTCCATAGTTATTGGAAGGGACTGAATCATCGATCTGGGTAACGCCTCCATCCTCTCTGCACCTTTAATTACACATTTAAATTCTCAAAACATTGTTTTCCTCTTTCAATCTCGATCCCCCAGCGATCAAGGCTTTCAGATTGATGGCTGGAAAGCTGGCAGTGTTTTTGATCTTCCTCCGAAGCTAAATTTAGAAATTGAAAACTATTGTTCAGAACTTTCGCGTGTGAGCATTACCCTTACAAATTCTATGGACCAACTTCTATGGAACGACGGCAATAAATATGGAATTATCTATGTTCATAACCTTTACTTCGCCATTGCAAAATTGACCTGGTTACACAATATTGTTGGTTGGCGCAAGCAGTTGTGGAGCTGGAAAATTCCACTCAAAATTAAACTTTTCACCTGGGTCTCGCTGGAACACAAAATCCCCACCTGGGATTCGCTTCAGAGAAAGGGGTGGATGGGCCCAAGCATCTGCCAGCTTTTTCATATGGATGCAGAGACAACGGACCATCTCTTCACTCACTGCCAGTCTTCTAAGCACGTCTAGGACAAAATCTCACAGGTATTACAACCAAAAATTGCTTGGACAGGGCATACCATTTCCTCTTGCTTAGACCACTGTACATCTTTTGAAAAAGAATATAAATCCCTTCCCCCTCTAGTTCTTTGGTTTATATGGTTGGCACGAAATCTCAAAATTTTTGAAAACAAGTCAACAAACTCTACTGTTGTTGCTTTCAAAGCCATTGGGATTTTAAAAAAAAAGACATTAATCAGACCATGTTTCTCAAATACTTACCCGACCGGGTGGTTTGATGGCGCAGCACAACAATCTGGAGCTCTGAGTGGTGCAGGTGGACTAATACAACTTAGTAAAAACTCAGTTTACAAATGGACTCTTTGTTGTGGCCCAGGGACCAACACAGGGGCAGAATTAATGGGTGCCTGGGAAACACTTCACTTGGCCTCGAGACTTTACATAGAGAAACTCCATATGATCGGGGACTCCAAAGTGATTATCAAATGGCTGAATAATCAAGGGAAACTACAAATCAACACTCTCTTGGCGTGGAAAGATAGAATCAACGTTCTCAAGCATCTCTTCAAGGATCTGTCACACTCACACTCCTCACGAGAATACAATAGGGAAGCAGATCAACTTTCAAAATCAACATTATTGGGACAAGCAGGAGTGCTATATTTCAGCCATTGGCTAGATGGTCACAAGGGACCCAGGCTTGATTTTAAAGTTTTTTAGAACTAGCAACACTTTTTATCAACAATTTCTGAATATTTCCATTCATAATTTCTGAGTCTGCATTTTGTAACTGTTTACTTACAACATCCTTTTGCTCATTGATCTCTTCGCCAAATTATTTTGGCATATGATTGCTCAAAAAATGGTGAAATATTTGGCTGGTCTGGCGATTACCTCCGTAGATTGTACTGATTGTGAGAACTTATTATATTCTCAAATATAATAGAGCAATTTTTTCATCTGGAAAAAAAAGATTGAACATTTCCCCAAATTTTACGGGTTAAATAATCATTAATGTTCAAACTCAATACAAAAAGCCTTAATCCTCGTCAATTTGACTACAACCATTGATAAACGATCATCGATGACCCACTGATCGTCGATGATCGAAAGCTCTCAGCCATTGATGAGTGGCATTTGAATTGAAGCAGGGAGATGTGAGAGAGATCTGTATATATTCAATGTCTTGTCTCGTGTCTATCCTATTCATCGCAATTCTTCACTTGTCTTTTTATCATTTTGGTTGAGTACAGAGAAATGAAGGATGTCTAGGCGTGAAAAGCGAGGTAAGGGTTTGGGAAGGGAGGTGCCAAGAGGCACAAGAAAGTTCTAAGAGATAACATTTAGGGAATTTCCAATCCTGCCATCAAGTGTCTTGCAAGAAGTGGAGGCGTCCAACGTATTAGCGGCCTGATATATGAAGAGACTCGTCGTGTCTTGAAGATCTTATTGCATAATGCCATTAGAGATTTCGTGATGTACACATATCATGCCAAGGAAAAGACCGTGACAATTATGGATGTCGTCTACTCATTGAAGAGGCGAGGTCAAACCCTCTATGGTTTTGGAGGATGAAAAGAGCCACTGACTGCTACCCATATTTCTTTGTTATTCTCAGTTATAGTGTCTCTTCATACCACCTTTCTATTTTTGGAGAAACTTTGAGCTCGTCTACCCTGGCAAGTGTCGAATGTTTTGCATTCCCCCTTTGGAGAATCTAGAAGAGGCAAACCGTATCGAATTGCAACGAATTTATTCGCATTAGAATTGTATTACCGAATTTTCATATTTTTTCCCCTGATTCGGGCAAATTTGGTAACTATGGTCGAAACCACTTTTTTTTGTACCCTGAAAAAGAGCAGCTCTCCACTATCCAATAGTGGTGGGGTCGTATCGCGACCTTTCTCCACGAGGGCCATCTGTCATCTTATTTTTTATTTCTTCGAAGGCTTGAGTGTATTGTCCTTGTCCTCCCCATGTCCACCTAAGGTTAGTTGGCTTCACATTGTAAAACACTGGAATAATTGTGCACTTCGACTCCAACATGTGAACGAGTTTGTTCAGACACCGACTTGATTCAACATATCGAGGAGAAAAAATTGCCACGAGAACATAGGCACTTATAATGGCATGTTCTGTAAGTTATATTGTATCCTTGTCGCAACTTTGGTTGGTCCAGAAAGACTCTAAAGCCATATGAATGAAGGAAATTGTAGAGAGAGCTAGCGACAAACATTTTAGCATTCAGATCGCAATGGTTTATAAACACATTACAGTAGTAGTAGTTGCTTCTACTTTGACTTGTGGTGATGGAGGTGGATGCAGATGTGGTGGCGGAGGAAGAAACGTCGATAGTGTTATTACACAAGTTGTAGGTTGGGAAAATCTTGACCCAAACAACAATATGGCGACAACTAAGAGAACACCTACCCACTGTCACCTTAGATAGGTATTCCTGTCACTTTAGAGATGAAGTAATCACCTCGAGGGGGAATCTCGGGTGATCCTGGGGGAAATAAGATGGAAGATGAAGAGATGATGAAGTGTCCCCCTATAGGTCAATGATGGAAGGTAAAAAAGGGCTTGAAAAGAATCTCGTAGATGGTTGAATATGTACCACAGTATAGAAGACCTACCAAGAAGTGATTGTACATGCCTGAGACACCAGGAAAACAAAGATACAAGCCCAATAATGTGTTGGACAAGCAAGTTAAGCTTGTTGTTCCTAATTGCAGCAATAAACAATGATATATATCAGCAACAAAGGATAATAAGAGCTGCAAATAAAGTTGATAAAAGTCTAGTTAAGGATGCAAGAGACAAGCTAGCAATGACTAGTTTAACTCAAGTATGGATGCATGAAACTTTAGCAACAAGATAAGGTTGTCGTAAAAAAGTATTGCAGAGATATTTATCAACCTTATGGTTGTTTAACACAAGTTGTTCCAGCAAGGAAATCAACCACCAAAACTTTTCAAAAATCCACCCTAAAGGTGCACTGAGATTGATAGATTATAGGAGCAAACTTCTAGCAATTTCTTATGGTTGGTTTGTGAGTTATTAAGAGATTTGTTTTAGGGTTTCTGCATCCCTAATAGTTGTAGATTAAATATTATAACAGCAGAAAGAATCACTTAGTAAAATGAGATTCCCTAGTGGCTCAACCAAACATATAGAGCATAGAATTGATTCCAATTTAGACAATATCAAAATCCCAAGTTTTCATGTTAAACAATGTAAGATTTTATTTCTTCAGTGCAATGAGATTAGTTCCTTTAGCTATTGGGTTATGGAGTCAAAATAAAAAAAATAGCTAGCAATGCTCTCCCCTTGGGGGTGTAAGCCCTTTTACTCCCCAAGGTAAGCAAGGCTAACTAGGAAGTATTAGGAGGGTGTAAACCCTTTTACTTCTCCTATTAAAACCTTATGCAACAAATTGTTCCAAGAAAAAAATGATGGATATGGTGGGGTTGTAAGCCCTTATACTCCTCAAGAATTCTATCAAATCACACTTGTAACCAAGCAATGAAGCAACAATAAGATAGATTCCTTACCTAGTCCAAGCAACAACAAGATAAACCTCCTTTTACCAAGATTAATCCACCACAAATGCAAGAGAATAGCTCCAAGAGAGGTAGTGCACTACTTCTTCCACCAATAGCACAAAGAAACCATAACAAGAGCACAAGAGAGAGAGATTGCCCAAAGAGGGCGCAAATTTCATCTAGGAGTCTTCTCACAATGGGAGAGTTATGATGAAAAATCAAATAGGGATGATCTCTATTTTTACAAATCCTCTAAACATAGTTTGTCCACAAAACTTAGGGTAAAAGAAAAGATAAGGGGTCAACAATCTTTATTTTTCCCCTTTACAAAAAATAATGTTATTTAATTCATACTTTGCACATAAAAGAAACCCTAAAACATGACGACACCCTCTTTTTGGGCAACGTTTGGCACTTTTGGTCAAGTTGTTGAGTTGGAGAAGGTAACGCTAGGCCTCCAAAGGCCAATGGTCTTCAATCAATGCCTTTCTTCCCTGATCCAAGGGTTATTTCCTCCAAAACATGTCAGGTGTCCTCAATCACCACGAAACCCTAGCCCTAATGTGACGTCAAGCCCTCAAAGGTGATGTTTTGGCTTCCTTAGGCAAGTTGTTTGAGTGGTATGGGCTAGGTGAGGTCCTCCATGATGTCTTCTAGGCCTCCAAAGGCATGTCTTCATCATCCGGCATGTGGGCCCTGGTATCCAACCTGTGGGCTCCAAGCCCCATGGAAGCCCAAGCTAGGCTTGTTCTTCCAAAATTGTCCATCAGTTGGGTCCTACAAAGACAAATGGATATTCCCTCCAAGGATATCAATTCAAATGCATCATGATGAGTAAATCAAATCAATAAAAGAGTCATATAAGCATGTACATCCAAACCACCTCATCAAAATAAGCGAATGCTCAAAAACCCTATGCAATTATCCAAGTTTAGGTATGGGAGGCTTGACGAAATGACCTATTGGGTGAATTGTACCTCAAGTTTAGGGGTGTTTCTCGAGGGGACCTCATTCTAAGTCATGTGGATGAGGTGTCATGGATGAGGGGAAGAATTTTGGGCATGGGGTTCATGACATACAAGGTGTCGTAGTGTCTCATTTATGGGTGCCTTTGTAGAGGGTATGTTTCACCTTCATTTTCAATGTAACCTTTTTCCAAACCCATTTATTGTATTTTATTCTTTGAGGATGTTTCTAGGTTGAATCAAAGGTGGGGCTTCTACCTAAGCATCAAAAATTTCTCCCACCTTGACTCTACCTTGGTCACATCATGTTTCCCAAGTTGAAAACATGTGTGGGGATTCTACCTAAGCAATAAAAACAGTGCCCACACATGCTCCACCATGGTTGGCATTTTGTTATTAATTATTCTTTTACGGTTCTCATCAGTTTCTTATGAGAGACACTTCATTGTCCTCAGGATCCCTGGGCGAGCATCTAGAAGGTTAATGATTGTATTTTATCATTTTCCGACTATAAGCCTCTGGGCCTTCAACCTCTTCTTCCCATGAAATGAGGGACAACCCCTTCTTGGATCAGTACACCCAAAAATCCCAAAAGGTAAGGAGGTGAGAGGATGAAGTGTGGAAAGTGACAAATATTTTCGGGAATGGCACGATGACTTGTCAAGAGGACCTCCCAGTAGAAAACCTATCCCTAAGGGTGACCCACTTAGTAGGGCGCAATGTCAACCACCAAAGTGAAACAGGGAAAAGAGCATAATGTCCAAGAAAACATTACATAATCAAAAGTAGTAATAGAGGCAACAAACTCAAATGCCTCAAATATTGAAATGACACTCACCACAATACCTAGCTTTTACCTCATGGAGAAAGACCCAATGTCTTCTGGAGGCCAACTGATGTGGTGGATACTATCGTGATGAAGTTGGAACTGTGGCGGTGAGGCGGGTCTATGTCTGTGAAAGTGGACACTGTTGGTCAAACTATCTCTCAGTACTCTATGTCTGTAACCTGAGGACCTCGAGACATCATCTCCTTATTTATCCCTAGAAGTTCGGGATAACATATGGCTCCTCCTTGGGGACATGTACTTGTCATAGAGTGCATGATAATTGCAGTATCTTCTGGTGGATGTGTGCCTACACTGAAACACGACAATCTCAAATCTAGGGTGGTTCTATCACCCTTCGTCCATATACAGCAAAACCAAAAATGAAACTAATATAGAAAAGAAAATTTTAGCATTTTTTCAAAAATTTCTAAATTAAACATAAAATCAATATGCAAGTAGAGAAAAATGAAATACGAAATGCAACTAGCTACCATGAGCAATCAAGATGAAAATGTAGGAAATCAAAATGACCTACCTACTTACCTTGGGCTTGGGCCCTGAAGAATTCAAGTGATTTGAATGTAGGGTCGGAGAAGAGACCCATCTAATGGCAATGGCATATTTCTCCCATCCAAGGATGTGAAATAATACTTGTCTTCCTTGGACTTCTTCTTAATGATGTAAGGGCCAAGCCACGATCTATCAGCCTTCTGGTCATATTTAGGATTTCCCTTCTTCTTGTCCCACATGAACACAAGACTTCCTTCACTGTAGTTGATGTAAGGTATATTCTCAATGTAAGGATAGGAAGGAGGTCCTATGTTGAATGCATTTTTTATGGCTTCTTCACGTTCTTTGTCCTTATTATCTTCTTTCTTTAATATTTGGATAGACCTTGTCTCTTTCCCCTGGAATTTTGCAAGCTTTTCTTTGTATTCATCTATCCTTGGGAGTAGCATGTCTACGTAGTCCTCCTGCATGAAAGGTAAGTCTCATGGATCATACTCAATGGTATCCAGAATCTCATTAAACTCATCCTCACTTGTATAATCAGGATTGTTGGGATCCATCACATACTTGTCAGCGCACTCTCGACTGTATAATACCTCAAAGGTCCAATCCCCCATGGGAATGTTCATGGGTGAGATCCATGCTAAGGAAACTTCCAAGGGAAACAAACCAACTCCTCGATAAGAGTATCCCCCAAGCTTCTAGGACATCAATTACTACTATGTTCATAAGGAGGTTGATATGTGGAAAATCAATCAAGAAGACCTCAACGTTCTCACATAGTCTATAAACCTTGACCCTCTTAGAATCAATACCACATACATTTCCATAGGGTCGGGTCATCTTCAAACCAAGTTGTTCCATTACCTTCAATTACATGACATTTGTGTAGGCTTCGGAATCCAACACACAGTTGTTCAGGGGGAGGCCATTCATGCCCAATGAAAGATAAAAAGGAGGACTATTGTCCTTTTAGCGATAAAGATACATGGTGTTCAAAATGATTGGAGGATCCTCCTTCTCAATTGGTACCTGTAATAAATTCAAGACTTACCTCCTTACAGAAGGTATTTTCCACATTTATGTCACAGGCACTGTCATATTTAACTTCCCAAACATGGCTACAACATCTATGTTCAACCGAATATCTTATGTTGGAGTTGGCCTTGAAAGCAACTCATGTACTAGAGGTGGAAGTGGTGGGACCACATTCTTTATAGATGGAGGAGGAGTGGTAGGTTGTGATGGAGGGGTTGAAGGTTTGTTTCTTCTAGTGTAAGTCAAATATTCCCTCTTCCTTAGTTCCTTTCTTTGATCGCATGTCAACCGACTTGGAGCCCGGAGTCTCCCATATCTTTCCCCATGTCTTCTAGCTTCATCAATATGTTCCTGTGTGACTTCTTCTTCTTGGAAGTTACATATCATATCCATGAAATTCATATTGTCGGAAGAATTTTCGTCTCGTCGGGGACACTCATCCTCTTGGTGAGGCTCTTGGCACGGAGAACACCACGATGTTTGTTTTGTGTCAACCATTCCAACTGGTTTCAAAGTATCATGGGCCTTTGCCTCTTGTTGAGGCCTTGGTTTCACACCTGTGGAATCTCTATTTTGTCTAGAAAACTAAGGTCTAGGGCAAATTGATTTCTTTCAACAATGGTTAATCGACCCATGATTTGATTATGTGCTTCGACAAACTGAGTACTCATCCGATATATCTTTTGAGTCATGAGGGCAATTGGATCAGGAACACTGTTGCTAGAAGCCTTAGTCTTTGTTTCTGCCTTGACATGAGGATACTAAAAAGGATCAACCTTTGAGTCAAGGATATTTTCTTCAATCTCTGCATTGTACTCCTTGGCTTGTGCCAAGGTGGTGGGCTTCTTGTCCTTCAGAATGAAACAAAACTTTCCATCGAATGCATTCATATATATGAGACGAGCAACTGCAGTTGTAGGGAACAAATCTGTCGGGATTTGACTATATAATATGTCAAACCTGGTGTCAAATTCACTCACTGTCTCATTCTCATTTTTCTTTAACTGATTGAATTGAACTACAAGCATCCCATTGCCTTTCTTCCTTGTCCATTTGTTCTTGAATAAATTGGAAAAATCCTCATAATATGTTATGTGATTGTCATTTAACCCTCTGAACCATCTTTGAGCATCTTCAGTCAAAGATGAGGCTAGTAGTCTCATTGCTACATCCTCATGTTCCACTTCTGCATTTTCCATGTCTCGTCCGATGGCATAAAGATGATCATCTGTAGTGGTGACATTATTTCCTAGAAACTTTGGAAACCATTTGTAATATTCTTTCGACATTGTGTTGGGGTATCCAAGGATGATGGCCATATTCATGGGTTTATAAAGGTCATTTTCCCAAGGGTGATCCATTGGAGCAAAGGGAAAGGTACCATCGAAAAGGGTTTTGAAAACGGGAGACTTGACAGGAGGCCTTCTTTGGTAAACCTTTGAAGGTTTGAACCTACCTGTGGGAAAAGGCTTAAGGGGAGACAGATTCTGGGAAGGTGGAGTCGCCAGATGAGCTTCAAGAAGAGCTCATCAAAGGTGGAAGGGGAGTGTCCTTCAAGTGGAGTCGCCAGGAAATCTACGTAAAGGATTTGGGATAGTTTTCCAAAGTGTTGTTAAGGTTAGGAAGAGGATTCAAAATCCTCCCTAGCAACGGTGCCAAAATTTCATCACACAAGTTGTAGGTTCAGAAAGGCCCAACCCAAACCAAAATATGGCGACAACTAAGAGAACACCTACCCACTGTCACCTTAGATAGGTATTCCTGTCACTTTAGAGAAGAAGTAATCACCTCAAGGGGGGAATCTTGGGTGACTCTAGGGGAAATGAAATGGAAGATGAAGAGATGATGAAGTGTCCCTCTATATGTCAATGATGGAAGGTAAAAAAAAGCTTGAAAAGAATCTCGTAGATGGTGGAAGATGTACCACAGTATAGAAGACCTGCCAAGAAGTGCTTGTACATGCTCGAGACACAAGGAAAAAAAAGATATAAGACAAATAATGTGTTGGAAAAGAGATTTAATCTTGGTGTCCCTAATTGCAGCAACAAAAAATGATATATATTGGCAACAAAGGATAATACGAGATGCAAATAGATTTGTTAAAAGTCTAGTTAAGGATGCAAGAGACAAGCTAGCAATGACTAGTTTAACTCAAGTATTCATGCATGAAACATTAGCAACAAAATAAGGTTGTCATAAACAAGTATTGCAGAGATAATTATCAGCCTTATGGTTGCAGCACACAAGTTGTTACAACAAGAAAATCAACCACCAAAACTTTCCAAAAATCCACCCTAAAGGTGCGTTGAGATTGATAGATTATAGGGGCAAACTTCTAGCAATTTTTTACGGTTGGTTTGTGAGCTATTAAGAGATTTGTTTTAGGGTTTATGCATCCCTAATGGTTGTAGATTAAATTTTATAACAACGGCAAGAAGCACTTAGAAAAATGAGACACCCTAGTGGCTCAACCAAGCATATAGAGCATAGAATTGATTCCAATTTAGACAATATCAAAGTCCAGAGTTTTCACATTAACCAATGCAATATTTTATTTTCCCAATGCAGAGAGATTAATGGCTTTAGCTATTGGGTTATGGAGTCAAAATTAAAAAAACAGAGCTAGCAATGCTCTCCCCTTGGGGGTGTAATCCCTTTTTACTCCCCAAGGCAAGAAAGGCTAACTAGAAAGTACTAGGAGTTTGTAAACCCTTTTACTTCTCCTAGTAAAACCTTATGCAACAAATTATTCCAAGAAAAAAATGATGGATATGGTGGTGTTGTAAGCCCTTATACTCCCCAAGAAATCCAGAAAATCACACTTGTAACCGAGCAATGAAGCAACAATAAGATAGCTTCCTTACCTAGTCCAAGAAACAACAATATAAAGCTCCTTTTACCAAGATTAATCCACCACAAATGCAAGAGAATATCTCCAAGAAAGGTAGCGCACTACTTCTTCCACCAATATCACAAAGAAACCATAACAAGAGCACAAGAGAGAGAGAATTCCCAAAGAGGGCACAAATTTCAGCTAGGAGTCTTCTCACAATGAGAGAGTTATGATGAAAAATGAAATAGGGATGATCTCTATTTATACAAATCCTTTAAACATAGTTTGTCCACAAAAATTAGGGTAAAACAAGAGATAAGGGGTCAACAACCCTTATCTTGCCCCTTTACAAAAAATAATGTTATTTAATTCATACTTTGCACATAAAAGAAACCCTAAAACATGATGCCACCCTCTTTTTGGGCAATGTTTGGCACTTTTGGTCAAGTCGTTGAGTTGGAGAAGAGAATGTTAGGCCTCCAAAGGCCAATGGTAATCAATCAATGCCTTTCTTCACTGATCCAAGGGTTCTTTCCTCCAAAACGTGCCAAGTGTCTTCAATCACCATCAAACCCTATCCCTAATGTGGCGTCAATCCCTCAAAGGTGATGTTTTGGCCTCCTTAGGAAATTCGTTTGGGTGGTAGGGGCTAGGTGAGGTCTTCCATGATGTCTTCTAGGCCTCCAAATGCATGTCTTCATCATCCATCATGTGGGTTCTGGTATCCAACCTGTGGGCTCCTAGCCCCATGGAATCCCAAGCTAGCCTTGTTCTTCCAAAACTATCCATTTGCTAGGTCCTGCAAAGATAAATGGATACACCCTCTAAGGATATCAAGTCAAATGCATCATGATGAGTAAATCAAATCAATAAAAGAGTCATCTAAGCATGTACATCCAAACCAACTCATCAAAATAAACCAATGCTCAAATACGCTATGCAATTTGCCAAGTTTAGGTATGGAAGGGTTGATGAAACGACCTATTGGGAAAATCGTACCTCAAGTTTAGGGGTGTTTTCTTAGGGGACCTCCTTATAAGTCATGTGGATGAGGGGAAGACTTTTGGGCAAGGGGTTCATGACATATAAGGGGTCGTAGTGTCTGATTTATGGGTGCCTTTGTAGAGGGTATGTTGCACCTTCGTTTTCAATGCAACCTTTTTCCAAGCCCATTTATTGCTTTTTATTCTTTTAGGATATTTCCAAATTGAAGCCAAGGTGGGGCTTCTACCTAAGCATGAAAAATCGTTCCCACCTTGAATCTACCTTGGTCACATCATGCTTCCCCAAGTTGAAAACATGTGTGGGACTTCTACCTAAGCAATAAAAACAATGCCCACACATGCTCCACCCTAGTTGGAGTTTTGTTGTTAATTATTATTTTACAGGTCCCATCAGATTCTTATGAGAGACACTTCATTGTCCTCGAGATCCCTGGGCGAGCATCTAGAAGGTTAATGAATGGATTTTATCTTTTTCCAACTATAAGCATCTCGGCCTTCACTCCCTTCTTCCCATGAAATGAGGGACAACCCCTTCTTGGGTCAGTACACCTAAAAATCCCAAAAGGTAAGGAAGTGAGGGGATGAAGTGTGGAAAGTGACAAGTATGGTTGGGAATGGCATGATGACTCGTCAATAGGACCTCCCAGTAGCAAACATATCCCTAAGGGTGGCCCACTTAGTAGGGCGCAATGTCAACCACAAAACTAAAATAGGGAAAAGAGCATAATGTCCAAGCAAATGTTACATAATCAAAAGCAGTAATAGAGGCAACAAACTCAAATGCCTTAAATATTGAAATGACACTCACCATAATACATGGCTTGTACCTCATGGAGAAATACCCAATGTCTTATGGACGCCCATTGATATGATGGATACCATTGTGATGAACCTGGAGTTGTGGTGGTGAGGTGGGTCTTTGTTTGTACAAGTGGACACTGCTGGTAAAATTGTCTCTCGGTACTCCATGTTTGCAACTTGAGGACCTCAAGACATCATCTCCTTAGTTATCCCTAAAAGTTGGGGATAACAGACAGCGCATGTAGAGTGACGATAGGGACGAGAAAAAGGTTGATCTTCATCTTTAATTTCCATTTCAGATTGGTGTTGGACTAATGAGAATCCAGACAATGGGTATGACAATGCAATTGCAAAATTGAAATAGAAACAAGAGAGATGGGAAAACCTTTGGATTGTTGATGTAATTTAGGAGTTCAAGAGCTTAGAGAAATTGTGAAAAAAAATTGTAATGAAAAAAGTTGTTGGTGCGCTGAGAGAGAGATATACACATTAGACCCGATCTACAAATCATATCTGAAAACATACAGAAAACTAAAATGCACAATGAAGAACAGAAATTAGATAGCGCAGAGTAGAGAAAATAGAATATACACGAAAATGAAGAAGAAGAATTAGAACAGAGAATAACCATCACACTTTATTGAGTGAGAGAGGAGTGCCTTCTATAAGAAAGACGATTTTTTCCTTCTCATTATTAGCTGATTACAATAGAAGTTGCAACAACGAACTAAATGCTTACAACAATAATTGCTAAAAACGCACTAAATGCTTGCAGCAGAAAGTGTTGAAATGAACTATTGTCTACAATAGAAATATCTAAAACTAACTACAACAATAAGTACAATACTAATTAAGGAGTGCCCCCTCATCCTGACTGGACAAGGAAGTGGGGCACACTTCATGGTGGCCCAATTCCTCCATGTTTAGATTCGGAAGTGTCCCTGCTTCCACATCAAATGAGAGAAATCGCACTGCAAATGATGTTGGCATTTGAATTGGTACTTGTCCAGCAAGAGCCATACATGATCTCCTAACTGAAATAACAATGGTGTATGATTCTTATCATGCCTTTGTTTCACACGGTCTTGGAATGCTTGTAAGGTAGTTGCTTCCTAAGTATAGCGTTGAGTCAACATATGGATAAAACACTGAGCTGGTTGATGTTCATGTTGGTGATGTATCGAGCTAGAAGGAGCAAGGGTCACCGAATGGAATTTCATCGAATGACCTCCATGTTTAAGTACCGCCCCAGTGGCAAATTGAAATGCAACCTTCTTACTCTCAAAGGGTTGATTCCTATCTGGTAAATGGAGAACTTGTGCAGAGTATAATGCAGACAGAAGTTGAGTGGAGTGGTGTCCAACCCTTCACAAAAAAATCTTGAGGTCATGGGAATTAAAGTGTGTTGGCCATTGTGCCAAAACATGTACCTGAGATGGATCTTATCGACCTCCTATTGTGTCCAGTATGAGCCCCAAATGCAGAACTGATGTGTGTCCAACATAAGATTTCTTTACCTGAAGTGTATGTGCACGCAGTAGCTCGAGGATGTTGCAGATGTGTTGAAGATGTTCTGCCCAAGAATAACTGAAGACCAAGATATCATCAAGATAAATGATCACACATTTACCCAAATGAATTTCTTTATTCATGCGAAATTGATGGTAGCCAACTGTCAAATCCATCTGTGTGAAAGAATAATCCCCTTGTAAGTGGTCCAACAATTCCTCAATCTAGGGTAGGAAGTAGCAAGTTTTCACATTGGCTTTATTAAGGGCACAGTAGTAGGTCACTAGGTGTCATTCTGAATAATCATTGTTTGGGATAACAAAGGTGGGGGACGAACATGGAGACAATGAAGGTGGACTATGGCCTAAGTTCAAAAGTTGACCAATTGGGTGTTCCATCTCAGTGGCCTCTCAAGGAGTGATGTGATAAGATAGGGTGTTGTGCAAAGAAGCACCAGGAATTAGATCAAGTGTGAGCTCAATACAGTGACACGAGGGTAGTTTTGTGGGTTGTGTGAAGACATCTACAAGTCTTGGAGCATAGGATCCATGGAAAGAGGTACGGGGTTATTCTGGTTGTCTGGGTTTATGGGGCGAACTAAGCACAAAGAGAGACATTGTTTCAGAGTAACTTGATTAACGACCACATGGTCAGTAATAGGCTAAGTGGATTTAAGAGATGAAGAAATAAGCACATAGGCGCGCCCCTCATGTTGCAAGTGGTACTGATGATATTTAGCATGATAGATAGTGTATTAGGCCCATTGGTAGGAAATTCCAACAGTACCAATCAAGAGGAGAGACATCACACACCACAGTATCCCGGAAAGGGCCAATCGCAAAGGTAATTGCACAACACTAGGAGACAGTGAGACGAGGGCCTTCTTTTTTTACCTAGCCACGCTGGTATGGGGCTGGGTATGAAGTGATGGGGAGGTTCAGTCGTGTGACCAAGTTCTGGGCCACGAGGTTCTTTTGGCTTCCATTGTCCAAGATGAGAGTATCCAACTCATGCTTAATCTGATAATTATGTGTAAACAAGGGTATATTAGAGATGTCAAGTTCATTAGTGTTCATCAAGGTTAGAGAAGGGTCCACTTCGGTAGGATTGTCGAGAGAGACTACTTCGATATGGTCAAGGGAATCTGGTTGAGTGACCTCTGCAAATAAAGACAGGTTGGTGTGAATGTTCTTAAGTGCCTGACAGTCTACAGATGCATGCGAGTTGGTCTTACGAAAGGTACATCAAGCCACATTTTTGGGTGTGGATGGGGAACCAAGGGAAACTAGGGAATGCTTAGTATGTGAAGGACTAGCAGTAGAAGGACTATATCATGTTTCGGGAGAGCGGATTTGAGGAGCCACTTTATGCTCCATAGACAAGGCCCGAAGAAAGGCCTTGTCCAAGGAAGGAGACTCAAACAAATCGACTTCATGATGGAAAATTATAAATAAACCAGAATTAAATTTGACAATCAATACCTCTTATAGATCTGAAATGTGTTGTTGGATGCGCAACTTGCAAAAGACATCTATGTAGCTATGCACTAACTGATGGGCGAGTTATCGGAGCTGCAACCATTTGGAAAGGAGGTTTTGTCGATATCTCGGGGGATAGAAGCAATCTCTAAGTGCATGGAAAAATCTTGCCCACGTTGTAATGTGTGGTGTCTATGTCTCGACTAGGTCGCCTATGTCCATGACCCAAGAAGAATTCTCTAGCTGAGTGTCCCACCATGTCTGCAAAATTCCCTCAAGTTACAGACTGACGATTTGAAGTTTCATGTCTTTTGTTACCTCAGGACATGTACGAAAGTATGTGGAAAGATTGTGAAGCCAAGAATCGACATTCTCACCATTCATTTGGTCCGCAAACTTCGATACTTGGAAGAGTGTATTGAGTTGCATGGGTGTTGGAGCTCTACGTTGTTGCAGACGGAGTAGCTCCTGGAAAGTCGTAGTTAAATATTGAATTGGAGTTGTTGCAGTAAATTCATAATCCTTTGTAGATGACTCTCTTCGCGACGACACAATTTTCATTCACCACAGATGTCAATCTATCACTGGATGTTGCGATGAGAATCACTAAATTCCTGAGGGCCCTAAGAAGGCACCCAGTACCCTGAAGAGGGCGTGTGGAGGATGGTGAAAAATGAACGTGTTGGAAGCCCTAAGGAGGGCACACTTGAAGTTCTGAGAATGATGTCTAATTCTAAGAAAAACAATTGTTGGATGGCCTCTCTTATGAATTATGTGGTTGAGCAGAATCTGACTTGGATCCAGGCTCTGATACTAGTTGATCTACAATTTAGATCTAAAAACATACAGAAAGCTAAAATGCACAATGAAGAACAAAAAGTAGATAACGCAGAGTAGAGAAAATAGAATATAAATGAAGAAGAAGAAGAAGAATTAGAACAAAGAATAACCATCACACTTTTTTTAGTGAGAGAGGAGCACCTTCTATAAGCAAGGCGACTTTTTCCTTCTCGTTATTAGCTGATTACAATAGAAATTGCAGCAACTAACTAAATGCTTACAACAATAATTGTTAAAAACACATTAAATGCTTGCAACAGAAAGTGTTGAAGTGAACTATTGTCTACAATAGAAACATCTCAAACTAACTACAATATTAATTAAAGAACGCCCCCTCATCCTTTGTGGCCAAGGAAGTGGGGCACACTTCTTGGTGGCCCAAGACCTTCGGACATCAGGTGTGTGCAGAGACTCTATAGACACTAAACCCTTCACACCTCATTTATGTGTGCTCCCTTGTCCCCTCTCTCAATAATGTTTCAACGCTTTTATTAGAACACAGAGAGACGGACCATCAACCACGTAAATTTGTGCAACTTGAAAAAGGATCACCCCGACACAGAAAAAAGGACATGGAGAAGATGCTCAACGCTCGAATCCAACAAAATATAAAAAACGATATAGGGTGTATGGGAGAATGTAAAAGTACCGAGATATTTATCCACCGTGTGAATCCTATAAAATGTCCAATGGGAAAGAAAGCAATACAGGTCGCATGGCAATACATGGATGGAAAAGGTATTTATTGTGTTAACAAATTTACTAACTTAACGAGAACTGTGACCTCAAAACGAGAACTCTAGCACTTAAAACCCATATTTTTGCATGAAAATCGACCCCCAAATAAAAAAGTGGTGCTATCGGTAGCACCCTTTTTTTTCAAGGTTAAAATTATAACAATTTTCCACCATAGCTTTAAATTCTTGTAAAATTGCAAACAAAAATCTTAAAATCGATTCTCGAATCAAAAAGTGGTGTTCACGGCATCACCTCATTTTTTTTTCTAGGTTAAAATTACAACTTTTTTGAAATCATCGTATTGACAACCAGTGTTGTTACGAATAAAAACCTTAAAATCGACATTTTAAACAAACCTTAGTGCTAGTGATAACACTCTTTTTTTCCCAAGGCTAATATTACTAGTTGTTTGAAAGTGTGGCCTTGACCACTGTTAATGTTACAAACCAAAACCTCAAAATCATATGTTAAATCAAAACGTAGTGATACAAATAACACATTCATTTTTTGTTTCGAGCTTAAAATTGCAATATTTCTTAAACCATAGTGTAAAAAACAAACATTGTTGGATGGAGCGAAACAAACTGTCATCGCGGCTAGGGTCCAAACCCTAGCCGCCGCTCTGGTCTTCCGATTGCAGGGGCGTGATTTGAAGCAGCCGATCAGGGTTAGGGCCGCGGTTGGGAGCAGCGATCTCAGCCTACGTCTACGCCTTGATCCAAATCGAATTTGCTTGGAGAGGGGCGCGACCTTCGACTGAAGCAGCCGAGCGTTCTTTGTTGCGGATCGGCGTTCGTTTGCATGCGTTTTTGGAAGCCGTGGTCTTGCCTCTGCGACCTGCTCCGTTTGCTTGGTTGTTGGTGGTCGCCGCCCAGCTACGATGGCCCCAGATCCGACTATTGAGTTGAAAGAAGACCCTATGGAAGCATTCAAAATGTTAATCCGCTCGGCAGGATCTAAATCCAAACCTGCTCTCTCGTCTAAGTTTGTTAAGAAGATGGAGGAGATCCCCTCTCTAGAGCTATCTCCAGAGGACCCCTGCAGTCTTGGCCTCCTTCTAGCAGAAAAGGCCCTCATCGGAAAGTTTACGGGGTTATGGCCCAGCCCCAAAACGGTGGGGGCATGGATGGAAGATCRTTGGAAGATGHTGGTACAGGGAKAAGTTTCTTTGTGCGCAGTAGGCAGGGGTTTTTTTGTCTTCAGTTTCTCGAGGAAAGAGGACCGTGATCTAGTTTTCAGATCTGGACCCTATTTCATGGGGTCGAGAGGGTTGTTCTTAGCCCCCTGGACTCTTGACTTCAATCCCGGACATGAGATCACAGCAGCCCCTGTTTGGGTTAGGTTGCCTCATCTTCCCTTGCATCTTTGGGGGATAAGAACTCTCAAGGACATTGGAAATAAGCTTGGGCGTTTCCTGGACAGGGCGGAGCCGAAAGGGGATCAGTTTTCCTGCGCCCGTATTTGTGTTGAGGTTAACCTCGAGAAAGGACTTCCGGAAGC
>JZKD02S1673258.1:1612409-1680617 GCA_000966675.3 Picea glauca
CCCCCCCCCAAAAAAAAAAAAGGAGGGGGAGGGGGAGGGGGAGGCGGAGGGGGGGAAGTGATGTGAGCACCACCTCTTGACCAAATTGCAATTTTAACCCCGAAAAAAAAGGGGGGTGATGCTGTGAGCATCACATCTTGAAAAAATTGTAATTTTAACCTCCAAAAAAAGGGGGGGTGATGTTGTGAACACCACCTTTGACCAAATTGTAATTTTAACCCCGAAACAAAAAGGGTGATATTGTGAGCACCACCTCTTGACCAAATTGTAATTTTAACCTCCAAAAAAAGGGGGGTGATGTTGTGAGCACCACCTCTTGTTTCGGGGGTGATGCTATGAGCACCACCTCTTGACCAAATTGTAATTTTAACCCCGAAAAAAAAAGGGAGTGATGTTGTGAGCACCACCTCTTGTTTCGGGGGTGAATTTTAAGGTTTTTTTTAGTAACTTTATAGATGACAATTGCAAAATTTTGTAATTTTAGCTCCGAAGAAAAATTGAGTGCTACCAATAGCATAACTTCTCAAAACGAGGTAAAAAATGCGACCCTTGAGAAAACGAGAACTCTAGAAAATTCTCTTTAAATTGGTAACTTTTTTTGTTTCTGTTTCACTTTTAGGGTCAACTTGTAAAGATTGGTTGGGTCGACCTGAGCTTTCTGACTGGGTTGTCTGGAAAAAAAAAAACTCGTATCTCCTCATTTCTAAGGAGTTAGAGGGAGCGTCGGATACCTATTGGAAAGGTCTCAAAATAAGCTTAGCTTTCCAACCATATAACTTATGCTCCCATTTGAGCTAGGTATTTAGAGTAAAAATGCCTTCAAAGATAAGGTATCCAAACTAATCATTAAAAATCCAAAAACAATATTTTCAACAATCTCCATCTTGCAATCTTTATCCTGGACATCTATAGTCTCGCCCTATCTTTAACATCAATGACAACAATATTTCTAAAAGTTACTACCATTCAAACTATGTACACTATACATTTCAAAATTATTTCAACCAGGTTCATATTATCTCTAATACCATAATTAACTTATGAATATGAATGAATATGCATACTATCATGCTAGTATGCATCTCATAGGTAATCATGCAAATGAACAACCATACAATCTTATAGATGCATAAGCATATTATTCATAACAACATTTAAACAAAAACATATATACATCGGAATTAAACATAAGAAATATAACAAAACACTTATCTTTTGATAAATCACCAACTGGTTGCAAACCTCAAACATTTCACCTAGCCATAGACATTACTACTCCAATTCGCTTAGTAACAGATCACCCCGAGGCCATGACTCCACCAAGGAAAAAGGCTCATAAGCCAAGCTAACGTCTCACGAACAATGCAAGTGTTCTTGAGCCAAGGTACCAAACTCCAGTAGCAATTCCAACCTACAACCTCTCATTCCCCATTATCCTGCACAATCCAAGGAAGTGTACCACCTTCTCTGCACTGCAGTCCTTCAAGTTGTCTCACTTCACTTCCAGGACTCCAGCACAAGCCGACCATGAAGTCTCAAAGCTCCGTGGCTCTAGGAACTCCAACGACACTTAAGAGTCTCCAGGCACCCTCCAGGGTTCACACCTTGGGCAACCACCCAAACAATTCTCACTCTAGGGCTTCAATGTTCCTCAAGGCAACCCAATGAGAATTGTGCACTGAATCCCCAATATAATTCACCTAGAATTCAAGGAATTCACAAACAAAACAGGGTTACAAAGCTTTCCTAGCTCACCCTCAACTCAGTTTAGCAATAATAGCCAAGAAATGGCTCAACAAAGATACAGATTAGCTCAGTTGGGTAAACTGGTACAAAGGTACAAATTTGGTATAACAAAGTACAGTAGTACCAATAAGGTACAATGTCAAGAATGAATGGAATAACACCCCATTCCCAAGGCTTAAATATTCATGGCCCTTACTTGCCACTTGGAACTCAAAGAACCACTTTGGAACCTTTTCCCAAACTTAGGCTAAAATGCTCATGTGACTTTTGCTTTGGAATATAATATTAGTTTTGGCATTAAGCCCCTTTTTAGGCCTCATAGCCCCCTCACATTTCCCTCCCGTCGAATCATAGCCCCCTCACATTTCCCTCCCATCGAATCATTGCCCCCACACCCTTTTCGTCCAATGGTTTGTAGTTGTGGTGCTAATTTTATTAATATACACAAGTGTATGTACAATTACATTACTAGGCTCTCAAACCTTTCAACTTTGTAGGCACTTTGACTCAAATACATTGGCTCACCAGCGTAAACATCATATGTACACATACACTTTACAACTTGGGGATCAAGAAGGGATATTACATTCCCCTCCCCCTTATTTGTGCACTAACCCCATTGCATATATATTCAATGTACATTGTCATTTACAACAAATCTTCAAAAAGATGTGGGTACTCCTCCCACATGGCCTCCTTGTGTGCCAACATGCTATCCGCACATCCACTAGACCTTTTACCAGGATGATGGCTTGATTATGGAGCACCATGATCTTCCTGTCCAATATGTGCACCAGCTAGACCTAGAAGTCTTCTTCGTGCTCCACCTTTATTGATATTAAAAACCGACATAGTCATCATCATACCTACAAGTAAAACACGTGAATAAAAGAATTGGTACATGCAATCAACAAATCCATGTACACTTTGATTAATAGTTCAACCGATATCATAAATTTTGAAATCTCCCTTTTAGTCGATAAGTGAATTTTCATAAACCCAAAACCCAAAACTTTTAAGTTCTGTGACACTTAACCCCTAGCTAAGTGATGAATTTGTATCCAATCACTTTAGGATATCCTCTCCAAAAATGGTCAAGACTTACTTGAATTCATAGATCAGATTACTACAAACTACAGATACAAGAATTTGCATATATTGAGCAAAACACTTACATGGAGGGTCCTTGCTCCATCCTTCTTTACTATGTAAGTAAAAGTTGTGAGCAACTCTTTCTTAGACCTTCTGCTAAAAAGATCACAATAAAATTTCATTTTTCCTTTCCTAGCACAAACCACTAAGCATTTTTCCTTCCTGGCACAAACCACTAAGCATTCTACTATAAGCAACAACACAACACTACCACTAATGATTATTTTATCACTTCTTCTAGGAGTCCCAAACTGAAGTTTAGTCACCATCTGTTAGAAAGTCCATCAGCGAACACGCTGAAGTCTAGTCACCATCTATTAGAAATCCCATCAACAAACAAGTTGAAGATGCTAACACCACCAAAGTGACCTAATTCTTGACTATACTGATGGTCAAAAACTCTTGATTTTTCATGCTTGAGTGTTGAATACTTTTAGCGGATAGTATACTTCATGTTCCATTGTAATTGCTATTTTTGGACCAATTATGTTTTTCCTTTTGAACTTTTGCCATTTAAGAATCCATCTAGATATTAACAATCTATTGATGACTTGGATAATGATGCATTGATGCTACTTCTCTTCTATAGTAGTGTTACTAGGCACTTGTATTTTAATTCTGAATAGATGGTAGGAACCTTGTGATAGAATCGTATTAGACTCCTGCATTCCACAGCAACAATAGTGTACGTTGTTTATCATCATCGAACCTCGCCAGACTATACCAATGCTTAAATTTCCATTAAAAATTACTTTCTCACCAACTACCCTCAACATATCTAAATAGAAAAATCAAATTTAACGAAATTTGATCATAAAAAAATAACAATTTTCATGCTTCATTGATCAATAATAATCAATTGATTGGATGGAGGAAACCACAACGTTCGCCTCGCGACATCCTAAACATTCCTGTCTTTATATATATGTTGCAAACAAACCTTTGGAATCTGGATGTTATGCTACATTGGCATCATTCTACAAGTCCTAGGACGCAAGCAAACTCATTGAAACATCTTTATCAAAAACGCATCATCAATCTTCTGAGCTGCTACAGTCTTCTTTGAAGACTATCTTGGTTCTCCTTTTGCATTATATCAATGCATTCTTTCTCCAAAAACCTTCTTAACCTATAGTTCTTTTAAGACACCAACACTCTCCATATATTTTACTTGATAATGGACACTAACATAGTCATGAAACCATGAGTTTTATCTTCATCATCATCAAAATATGACAAACTTGCAATGAGGTTCTGCCAAAAATGGAATTTCAAACAATTCAACTTGATCTTCTATCACTATAAATCCTTCAGTCAAATTCAATATACAACCAATATGTAACACACTTTCAACTATCATGATTAACCTTTCACAATTGCCACTTACTTCTTCAAATTAGTACGCCTTAATAATGTTGGACTCGTTCATCTGATAAAGGCTACCTTCTTCTCTTAAGAGTTTTTGAAGCCTCCACTGATCTTGATCATGCTTATGTATGTCCTCTGCCAACATCCGCTTATTTTCTTCCGAGCTTGAAATACACAAGTCCTTCAAAAGTTCTAACCTCTATTCCAATTCTGAACTTGAAATAAGATTGCTCTCTACATTTGCAACATTCTTTAACTACACCTTGGAAAAGTCCTTTGAGGGTGCACAAGACTCAACTATAAAATGAAATTTAATTTATAGATGGTGATGCAATTGAAAATTCCCCATCGATCCTGTTTTAATATCTATCTGTAACTCTTGTAAAGGAATAGCTTCCAAAAAGCCTTTGATAAACTCCTTGCAACTCTCCTTACCTCTGCAAATGAGTTTTTCTTCTGTGTGTTTGTTTCCTTGAGCCTCCAGTGGCTTTGTGTCTTTAACTTGGAAATCTGCATTTTCTCGTTGTTGCTCACTAACATTTTCTACATTCTCCACTGCAACAGAGAGTAAATTGGTATTGGTATTTTCTTCTTCTGGTTTCTTCTCTCTTGGTGATAAATGGTACATTTTTGTGTCCAATTTGTACTGTGCCAATGACTTCCTCCATCCTGTGAGCTTTAACATTTCTGATATCCCTTTCTCTCACGGTTTCCACTTTTACCACTGAAAGCTTGAGTGGAAGCCTTATTGCCATTGCTGAATACCCAAATGTTATTTGTAATGAATTAACCAGACCCTTCAATATTCCATTGAAAATTTCTTTCTTGCTATGGTTGGTGACGGACTTCTCTCTTGCTTTCATCCTTATATTTACACAGCATTTCACAAACAATTTTAAGGTCCAAGGAGAATGTTTGAAACTTCATCATTCAAGAAATAACTACTATCTTGAATAATCCCTGTCAACATATTGGTAGCAGTATATCTCACGGTATTGTGACCAACTCTCAGTCTCCGCACAAAAGATTTATGTTGACTCCATGTTCTGAATCACATCTCTCTAAAGCAATCCCTGATACACACTAATACATTGATTCATTGACCTCCAACATTCCAAGCACCAGCAAAAGTCACTCTGAATATGCAGAATGAAAGCTGACAAAAGTCTCAAGTTCTACGCATCTTTCCTAGAGTAACATAATGTATGTCCCACTTGGATGTACCAAATTGATAAAGCTCTATGCCCTGCTTCATAAATTAGGCATATTATATTATCATGCAACAATTCACCAGCCAAGGCCAGGACATACGCAGTAACAGAATCTTGTCTCATCAAATTATGATAGTATGATTCCCAAACATTTCACTATCAGATAACATAAATTCTGCAACCTCTTTTCCTGCCAGTTGTTTCTTAGAATTGGAACCATATGTCCTTGCCAGAAGTTCTTGCCCCAATTTTCAAGGAAAGCTTGATGGCAGCATGCCAATTGCCACGAACTGATAGAGTTCTCATAACGTAGATAGGTGCCCTTGGAAAGTTGGTGCCAATGGTAGCTTTTCACTCTAATGGAAGAGAACATACTTCTTATTTGCAGCTGAAAATTTGTGTCAGACACATAACCCGCCTGCTTCATCTTCGCCACCAATCTCTCCAATGTTGCATAGATCTCCTCCCTGTGGATGTGATACATCTTTTGCCATTAATGAATGGACCTTATTCTTGATCTTAATTCAGCTACTGCCTGGCTTATTTCTCACTCCCCTATCTCTCATTACTTTTCTCACCGTCGCTACATCATCCCATCTGCGAGCGGACATATAAATATTTGACAGCCTAACAAAACAAGGTACCGTTCTCTGGTTCTAGCTCAAAGGCATTCTGTTGTGTGCTTTGCCAGCTCTAGACTGCCATGGATTCTGCAAGAACAAAGCAATGCCCCCATGTTTCAACATTTGGTTCTACTAGCATATTATTTATAAATTTATCAGCATCCTCTAGGTGCCCAAGAAAGTCAATCATGCAAACATAATGATATGCTCTTGGTGTGATGTTACAAACTTTAATCATGGAAACCATGTAATAACTGTTGATGTATGTAGCATTGAACAGGTACTTCCACGTCGGTTGTGGAGGTACTTCCACGTCTGTTTGTTTCTAACAAGTGGGAGTTGTACTTCATACCTTTTTTTATTTTAAAAATTTATTAAATAATTATTAAAGTGAATGTATTTTTGTAATTAATATGAGTTTAATTTAATAAGTATTTGGCATTAGTAATTAAATTAGATAATAGCCATTAATTTTAAGTGAACACAAAATTAAATCTTAGTTGTTGATCATTTTAAAGATCTAAAATTTTAGATTTAAGGTAAACTCAGATTATAAAAAACAACATATATGAGAAGAGGAGACACACATACACACAGAATAAGTAATTAAAATCTCATTAACTGGGTGGAGAACTTTCATCCAAGTATGCAGAGCAGGATCCAAGGAAAAGAGCAAAGGGACAACCTACAAGTGCATAGCTAACCAATACATCGAATTCTAAATGAGTTCTGATGGTGTGGGCTTGGATTTCCTCACCAATTCTAAGAACCATTAAGCTGGCACGGGAGGAAAGAAGAGCAACAACTGTGATCGAGTCTGGTTTTTACTCAGACTCCATTTGGTGAAACAATTACAAAGCTTTATCAGCTTCACCATTGTAAGTATAACCTGCCAGCACAAGATTCCAAAAACGACATTTCTTTCGGGTCATTTCCATGAAGAATTAGGACCTCATAGATAAACCCATTTTCTACAAATCCCGGGATCATCACAATCCAAGGAGCTCCACTCTGTTGAGCGATTTCATCAAACAATTTGCAGAGTTTCTAACTATTTCGCCTCTATGCTCTGTCGTTAGCCCATGCAAGTCCAGTGTTGTAATCTTCGCTCTAGACCAATCTGACACATGCCCAGACTCCTATCTGAACCATGTTACTACCATTCTGACTCTTTTGTTCATATTTTATTTAATTGTTTTATATTTTTGTTTTCTTGAAATTTAATACTGGTAATATAAATTCTTAAGAAATCACAATTTTTTTTGTTTAAATTGTATTTTTAATATAAAAATCAATTCAGTGTATTAATCAAATCAAATCTACCAATCTTGGCAATTGCATCTTGAAATCTAGTACTGATAATATAAAATCTCAAGAAATCACAACTTTTTATTTTTAAATTATATTTTTAAATACAGAAATCAATTTAATGTGTATCACTCCAATCAAATCTACTAATCAAATCAAATCTACCGATCTTACCAGATTTTGGATTTTCGATCAAATCTACTAATCAAATCAAATCTACCGATCTTACCAGATTTTGGATTTTCGAGTAAATATGTAACAAAATATATATATATATATATATATATATAAAAGATTTTCGAATAAATATCCAAAAAAACATATACACTATTGAGATTCATTAAAAAAAATAAACTGGGTATAATATTTAATACCCTTCCATGAAGGGCTAAAGGGCTCAAATTTGATCCCGACCGTCTTCCTCGGCAGAACCCACGCTCACCAGCTTTGCTCTGTACCCCAGTTCTCTGACTTTCAGTGCGATACACACAGGAACTGATTTTCCCACTACAGTTACCATTCCCTTCTGGACGTCGACTTCGATTGAAGTAAAATCTGAAACAGAGCAGTTGCAGCATGAGTAAACCAATACATGACAACAAACATATGGGAAATGGGCTAAAAATGTTTTGGGCGCAGATACATTAATGGTAATGAAGATTCATGCCTCCAAACCCTGCAACAGTCTCAATGATCTTTTCCTTGCTTCGCGCGTCCTCAATAGCCCAATTCATGCCTCGAAACCCTGCAGCAGCCTCCATTCTCTGCATACCCAAATAATAGTTACCTCCCTTGTTCGCGATATCCCTTTTCGACTCACACCCAAATAATGGTTAATGTCGTACTTGACATAGAATGATCAATTCATTAACACTGCAAGAAAACTGTGTAAGATTTTTTACATATACATATATACCTGTTCGGCTTCCTTCTTCAACTCCGTGGCAGGACCCACGCTCAGCAACTCTGTGACGCCGAATTTCCTGATATTTACTGTGAGGAGCACAGGATCTGCATCTCCGATCACAATCATATTTCCCTCCCTGAGGTCTACAATAGACCTCACTGAAACAGAGCATCGGCGGCATTCGTAAGTCAAAACATATAACTAATATATAGTAAATGGTGAGAAAATATTATGTAGGAAGCAGGTAATGGAGATTCATGCCTCCTCCTACTGCTGCAACGGCTGTCATGAATCTTTCCTTGCTTTTTTCGTTCCATAAAACCACTCTAAAAACCATTTTCTGCACTTCCAAATAATAGTTAATGACGTATTTGATACATAATCTTCAAATAATTAACCCAACAGCAAAACTGCCCAACTGCCCAACAGCAAAACTGTAAGAGATTAAGATACCTTCATATTGCTCATTGAAGTAAAATCTGAAACAGAGCAGTTGCAGCATGAGTAAACCAATACATGAAAACAAACATATGGGAAATGGGCTGAAAATGTTTTGGGCGCAGATACATTAATGGTAATAAAGATTCATGCCTCCAAACCCTGCAACAGTCTCAACGATCCTTTCCTTGCTTCGCGCGTCCTCAATAGCACAACTCGTGCCTCGAAACCCTGCAGCAGCCTCCATTCTCTGCATACCCAAATAATAGTTACCTCCCTTGTTCGCGATATCCCTTTTCGACTCACACCCAAATAATGGTTAATGTCGTACTTGACATAGAATGATCAATTCATTAACACTGCAAGAAAACTGAAGATTTTTTACATATACATATATACCTTTCCGGCTTCCTTCTTCAACACCTTGGAAGGACCCACGCTCAGCAACTCTGCGAAGCCCAATTTCCTGAGCTTTGCTGTGAGGAGCACAGGATCTGCATCTCCGATCACAGTCATTTTTCCCGCCCTGAGGTCTACTGCAACAGACACCACTGAAACAGAGCATCGGCGGCATTCGTAAGTCAAAACATATAACTAATATATAGTAAATGGTGAGAAAATATTATGTAGGAAGCAGGTAATGGAGATTCATGCCTCCTTCTACTGCTACAACGGCTGCCATGGCTCTTCTCTTGTTTTTTTCGTTCTCTAAAGCCACTCTAAGAACAATTTTCTGCACTTCCAAATAATAGTTAATGACGTATTTGATACAGAATCTTCAAATAATTAACCCAACAGCAAAACTGCCCAACTGCCCAACAGCAAAACTGTAAGAGATTAAGAGATAAGTATAATATACCTTGCTCATTTTGATAGCCGATGGAGATTAGCCGCCTCCGCTATTATCAAACCAGACCAAATTAGCCTACCGGACCTTCAGCGGTGTTTTCATGTGTTCCAAAATTGTTGTGATGAGGGCTCAATGGCTTGCATTAGCGAAACAAATAGAAGCAGGCAAGCAAAGCTATGGCCCGCAAGTTTGTGATAGTGGAAGTTCATAAAAATTTATCATGAAAAACAGGCCATTTCAAAGTTAAGTTCCGGGAAGAGTCCAGGAAGGGTCAGGGAAGGAGCAGCGTTGTTGATCGTTCCAGCGGCCATGCCAACTGTCTTCAACGATGTTTAAAGACAGATAGGGTTCTTTTGGAGGGCCCATGTATTTCATTAGTGTTAAGTAGTGAATACTAAAAATTGTTCTCGGTTGACGTGTACTCCAATCATAAACAAGTGGCAGTAAACTACCGATAACAGAGTGTGGGTTGTCCTCAGCCTTTATATTTTTGAGTGAACATTACTACGAAGATGGGGGTGAGATGAATTTCGTATTCTAACCTTTCTAACATGCCTTTGTTTAAGCCATGCGTTTAAGCAATGGTGATTGATGTGGTAAAATGGTTTACTACATATTAGATTTTATATCATATTTTTAATTAAACTTTATATCATATTCTTCACTAAACTTTATGTCACATGTTTTACATTTTCTGAAATTTTAATGAATTTCTAACGCATTCATAAAAAAAAATATTAGCTTACCTTATGATAGAAGTTTATGGGTTATGTGCAAGCTTGCTTCAAATGCAATTTCCAACGCCATGGCACGACAACCTTTATGGTCATTCTTTTGTTGTGTCCTTTTTTTTCTAACACGAAAATTCCTCAAATATATTGATATATAATATGTTCTCGTGACAAAGATTTACAATCCCAGTTGTAGGGTTCATTGTGATATGTATATTTCGTTTACAGTGGTTTTTTGGTTAACAAAAAGGAGAAAGATCATAAGATGAAACTATAGAAAAAGAAACTGCTATGAGTTTGAAATTTACAAAAAAAAATGATTAATCTCGATAACTAGTTGTCATATATGCTTAAAATATAAAACAAAAGCATTAGATATTTCCTTCGCTCAGACTACGATGTCTGTTGAGATGCTTATGTGGTGCAGAACTTAAAAAAGTTTTAGGATATATGGCGGGCCATCATGACCATCTACCCAATGGTTATATGTAATAATGCCAACTTTTTTCTGAAGTGTTGCCTTTGATAATTGATATGTTGTTTTGTTGTGCTCACGATAGATATGCTTGTAGCTGAGCTTTTTAAAAGTGGGTTGAAGTAATATAATTATGTCCTTCCAGGCCATGAGGGAGATGGCTTGTAGCTTGCCCCTGTTGTTCAACCACTCAATAATAGTTCTGGAATCCCCAAGGATCCGAAGGACTTCAATATTTAATCTGGATGCCGAGTGTAGTGTGGCTCAGGCACCCAATAATTCAGCCCTGGTGTTGGTACCCGGACCACAGTTGAAGGTCCATCTGTAATATGATTTTTTTGTAATTATGATCAGTCCTCTAACTCTGCTCTAAGTGCCATTGGACTGCGTTGCTCCATCAAACCACCTCGTTGGTGTGTCCTCTATATCAGGTGTCCGCTTCGGTTTTTGAAGTGTCGGCTTGCTAGTGTGTATATCTTTCCAATTTTTGTACATTCCAAGTGTTTTATATGCAACAGAACTTGTGGATGGGGTCCCATTTTCAAATATTTTTTTGTTCCTGTCCAACCATATGGACCAACAAACCAGTGAAGGGAGATGTACTAAGTTGTGTTCCCTTGTTGACCAATAATCAAAGTAGGTTGGGAGTGTAGTCCCATCCCATACAATTTTTAGATTTTGATCCAGTGTGATTTTGTCCCACACTTGTCGAGTGAATGGGCACTTAATAAACATATGCATCGATGTTTCTTCATCACTGAGGCACATTTGACAAATATTGGGGCCAGCCCAGCCCTTTCTTTGGAGATTATCCCAAGTGTTTGATTTGTTTTCAATTAAGATCCAGGTGAATAATTTAATCTTGTGTGCCATGTTCCAGGACCAGAGATTTTTCCTCCAGCCACTAATATTTGTATGCCAGTGTGTATTTGTAATTGTTGCATAGACATTCTTTATTGTTAAGAGTCTCGATCGGTCGCCCCTTGACCACAACATCTGATCATCTGTGTCGTGTAGTTGTATGCCCGAGCGAGATAATTCCATACATAAATTTTCCCAGCAAGCTGCGTGCTCTGCAGTGAGGTCAAGTTCGGCGTTGGTAATCCACCTGTCTTATATAAATGCGGATCTAGAGCTTCCTCTAGCTTGAAAGAGGTACCAGATATTTTTAGAATTTAAATGTGCTATGAATTGTGGGGGGAGAAAGGAAGCTTTTTCCAAGCCTATAATGTAATCGCTGCCAAGAATAATAGAGTGTCCAGAACCTGGCTTCCAACATAGCCATTGTGTTAACCAATTTTTTGACTTTACTATGTTTCTCCAGAACTGTGAGGTCGCCTTGGTGGTGATAGTCGTGTTTTGAAGCCAATTAGCAACTGAGATATGGGTAAGGTATTTATCCTTGATGACAGAGTGCCAAATGCACGGCTTAGTTAACACGCGCCAAAGTGAGTTGGTCGCTAATTCTTTGTTGAAGTGGAAGATGTTTTTGATCCCCCATCCTCTATTAATTTTTGGTTTGGCCAAGGATTCCCAGTTGCAGAGGTGTTGGCGAGACTGTTCAGAGCTGCCCGACCAGAGAAAACTGTAGGTCAATCTTCGAAGATTATCAATAACAGTGGCAGGAATGGCTGCAATGGCCATCCAATACACTGGTTGTCCTTCTAGGACAACTTTAATGAGTGTAAACCGGCCTCCTAAGGAGAGCCATCTCGTGCACCAATGTCCAGTCTTTTTCTCAACTTTTTCTATGAGCCAGTTCCAATCCGTCGGCTTATAGGAATCAACTTTGATAATATATCCCAAATATTTGAAACCAGTAGAAGATAAATAAAATTGTATGGGAAGATTCCTTTTAGTTGTTCCAAAGCTTGTTCATGCAGATTTGCATAGTGGAATGTTGATTTTGTCTAGTTGATCGGCAAGCCCGTAGCACTACAGAAAGTCTTCAAAATTACATTAATTTCCCTCCATTCCTGTAGTGAGTCATTTGTCATGATGAGAACATCATCGACAAATAGGAGATGTAAAACCTTGATAATCCTGGACACTTTAATTCCAATGATCTTTCCTTCTTCTTGGCCATTTTTTAGGAGCAGACTCAAAGCTTCCATAACCAGAATGAATAAGAGTGGTGAGAGGGGGCAGCCCTGCCTCATTCCTCTGCCACTATGGAAGAAAGAGGAAGATTTGCCATTAACCAGAATGACAAAGTTTGCACTTACCACACAGCTCATGATCCACTTGATCGTAGAGTGACTAAATCCTGATTGTGTCAAAATCAATATGAGGAAATCCCAGTCAATGCAGTCGAAAGCCTTCTTGAGGTCCAGTTTTAGGATAAGAGCCTTTGAGTTTTTTGTTTTTATGCTATGTAAGCACTCCTGGGCAATGCCAATGGCATCTAGGATCTAGCGTCCCTTTAAGAATCCTAGTTGTTCACTCGAAAGTGTCCGCAAGAGAATGGGCTTTATCCTGGTTGCTATAATTTTTTAGATTAGTTTGTAGCACAAGTTGCAGAGTGCAATCGGTCTGTAGTCGCCAAAGGTGGTGGGGTTAACTTATTTAGGAATAAGTGTTAGAAAAGTCAAGTTCAAACTTCCAGTCACCTTTCCACTAAGTCTGGTGTCTTCCACTAACTCCAGGAGGTCTGGTCCAACTAAATCAAAGAAGTGTAGATAAAATTCTACAGTCCAGCCGTCGGGGCCTGGGATTTTATCCTTGGAGAAAGATTTTAACGCTACCAAAATCTCCTGTAGTGAGCAAGGGCTATCTAAGGTAAGTGAATCATCCGCTGTAACAGTTTGAGGAAAGAGTCTGGCCACTGCGACTGGATCCTGTAGGTTAACAAGTGGCTTCACCTCATAGAAGGATTTATAGTAGCTTGTTGTTGCAACTTTTAAGGCTTGTTGTCCTCTGTGGTGAGTACCAACATCATCTACTATCTCCCAAATGTGTTTTTTGCTCCTGCAAGAGCTTGCGAAATGGTGGAAGTATTTAGTGTTGAGATCGCCACACTTTATCCAATTTGCTCTGCATCGTTGCCTCCCGAGTACTTCTTCTTTAAGTAGTAGTTGGTTCCTCTCTGATTCTAGACATTTTAAGGTCTAACTCCTATCCATGTTGTCCCCTGCCCGTGCATTTACTAAAACGAGGGGTTGAATCTCAAATTCGAGATCTTGGAGTCTTCAAGTATTTTGTTTCCTGTGGGAAGATGCCCAATGTTTTATGCGGGCTTTAAGGAATTTTAGCTTCCAGATAAGTCGTTGTTGGATACCTGGCTCAATCGGGAATAGGGGATCTTTCCAGACCTCAATGACAATAGAATTAAATTATGATTCTAGCATCCAACTCGAATTCAATTTGAAGGGGTATGCAATCTGAAGGGCAGACGAGTCAAGTTGCAAGAGGATCGGTGCATGATCCGACAGAAAGGGGAATTCCACCCAGGATATGATCCTATCCTCCGAGGAGACAAGTTGTTCAATAATAAGAAACCGATCAAGTCTCTTATAAATGGAGTCTGATCCTGCCCGTCCATTCTGCCAAGTGGGGACCAAAATGTCTAGAGTATAGTCTACCAGATCGTGAGCTATGAAAAGTGAATTAAAGTAGTTGACCAAACAGTCCAGAGTGGCGGAGGCCCCCCAAACTTCCCCTGCAGTAGTTTTTAAGTTCATATCACCTGCTATAATCAAGTTTTCAAGGTCAAGCAGGCCTCGAGCTTCCACCTTTTCCCAGAAAATATTTCTATCAGTGCATTGACCATATAAATTGAGTAAGTTGATCTGTTGGTTGTTCCACCGGCTAGTACCTATCAGTAGGATGCCACCACATCATAGAAAGGGGGTTAATTCAAACGTAGTAGGATCCAAGGAAACAACCAATCCCCCATAGGTACCAAGAGAATTTAGAGAACAGGTATGCTAGTTGGAGCGAAACGTGTTCAAGAATAATATGACCTTTTTACTGTCTACTAGAGTTTCTTGTAAGAAGATGATGTCCGGAGAAGTTCAGGAAAGGATCCTTCTGAAGGAGGCGTCTTTTGGGGGGGGGGGGCACCCCTATGATATTGAGGGAGAGCAAGATCATGGCTTGGCTCTTGCTAGAGATTTCATGCCTCTAAGCACCCCAATATCATTATGTGTTTGAAAAGAATTCGTAGAGTGTATATCAGGTGTTCCCTCCTTACGACGGACACTTCGAGTTTTAATCGGTGAGTGTTCAAAACCTTGCCTTCTTAACTAGGTTAGTCTTTATCAGTGTTTAAAATCGAGATCTCAGAGGGTCCTTTATCGGTGTTTTGAGTACCGATTTTCCCAAGAAGGTAGGGAGAGGTGTGCAAGATAAGACTTCTTTATAGGACGGGATTAAAGAATCCAAAACTGCACCGAGTGAGCTGTCACCAAGCTCAAACTCACTTAGTCTCGGGATGAAAAATTCCTCCCACTGTTCAGTTGATTTTGTACCAGGATTCTCAGTCTCCAAGGGAAGAGTTGTTGTGAGAAAAGCATGGAAGGGCTCCCACACAACCAGAGGACAATCGAAAAATTTGGGTGTGATAGATGCAGGCAAGGGAGAGGTTTGTTTCCCGCCATGCTTGTAGGTAGAAAGAAGGATAGCAGGTGATTGAGGTAAATCAGAATCAGGCAATGGGTTGGTCGATGTCTCGCCAAGTGAGTCGGAAGCCTTAAAGGGGGAAAAAGTACCAATGTAAACAGATGACGAGGGTATAACAAAGTCAAGAAAGGGGTAGTTTGATGTCTCGCCAAGTGAGCAAGGAGTCTTAAGTGAAGGAAAAGTACTAGTGTGGTCCCTAGGATTGTCTCCCTGAGGTATAGTAGTAGTGTTCGAAGTCAGGATAGTAGAGTTGTCTAAAAGTTCCTTTTCCCAGGAAGAGAACGAGAAAAATAGAGATGGACCAATGATTTTGAGCTTACCAATGATGGAGTCCAAGCCTGTTGTGTCGCTATCCTCGATAAAATACGGAAAAGTTGTGAGTTCACATCCCGGGAGTCCAATTTGGTGGAGAGTTCAAGCATGGTTTCCTTCGACTGTTCATCATCCAAAATACCAGTGCAGAAATTTCTCAGATGTCCTGTTTGTCTACAGAGAGTGCATCTAAATGGAATGTCGAGGTAGTTGAGCTTCTGGCACGTAAGATGACCTCTCCAATCTATGTCAAGTGTTTCGAGCAGGGCCTCATGAATGTCTAACTCCACTAGTATCCTCACCATTTTCTTGTCTGGTCTAGAAAGAGACTTAGAATCCACACTGATGAAGAAACCAAGTGAGTTCCCAATGGCCTCGAGGGCTTTTTCGTTCCAAAGGTAAAGTTGTAGGCCAGGTAGGAGGACCCACAGGTGTCATAAACGGAAGTAGTCTCATGAAGGGAAAAAACTCACACAACATCGCTTCAACATAAGGCTACCAGCATCTAGTGTCCATAGGTGCTCTAGGATGATAGTGGAGTCCTCAGGAGACTTGAACTGGAAGCAGATCCATCCACGCGCAAGGTGTGTGAAATCTAGGACATAACCCAACAAAGGCCTCCAAGTTTTTTCCACCCACCCTTCCAAGTTTGTGGTACAGAGATGCCTATAGGAGAGCCTACCCACGAGGCTGCACAGTGCCATGGAAACTGAATCTTCCAGACCGATATCGGCTCCAAGAACCAATTTATTTTTTGTTTTCTATGAGCCCCACGGTGGTAGTGTTGTTTTCTTGCCCCCAAATGTATGAGCACTGGTCGTGCATTTAAACCCAAAATTTCTAGTAGGTCCATGAGTGGCTGAGTAAATTTGCTCCACTCACAGACTAGGGGACGAGTTCGTCTGGAGGAGTCCAGTACGTAAAATAGGGAGAGGAGCCCTGGTAGTAGTGGTCAAGCCAAAATGAGAGTGATTACAGATGGTAGGTAGTGCAGGCTATGCTTCTGTCGAGGGATAGCTTCGGTCTGCCTGGAGGATAACAACGTTAGAAGTAGGGTACGTGGTGGTAATGAGTGAAGGAGTGGGGATGCAGGGGGATGTGTTAGGAGTGAAGTGACGTGAGATATGAATAGGATAGGAGGTAGCAACCAGTGAAGTAGTGTGGAGGGTGGATAAACTGGAGGTAGAAGACAAACTTGAAGCTCCAAATGATGGTTACAATAAATTTGCGCGTCTGGTGAGCTCGACCGTAGAGGTGAAGAGACCCGCACTATTCGTCAGAACCCCGCTGCGACGTATTAGATTTTTCGCCTTTTCTAGAGGGACAGAATCCCCAAAATCCTACGGGGCTTAGTACAGGTTGCAAACGCCTCCTCTGCCTCAACAGAGTCTCTGTGAGACCTCCCGGTCTTAAGGATCGTTCAGTTTCTTTTATGAGCCGAAGCGGCTCCTTTTAATTCCCAGCTGGAATCTCCTTCCAATCAATCCACGGGTCCTTTCGGAAGCTCCCATGTGCGAACAACACTAGGCGCGAGCTCCACCCTCTCCGAGTGATCACAACGCTATGACCAAGGCCTATTCCCGAAGGCGCTTGTCGCAACTCGCAATCTCGCGAGTTCGTGAGTCGAAACTCTTGACTCTTCCTCCCCAAATTCACGATACCCAAAATCACGAAGTGGGTAATAGCTCCCTTCTATCAGCACCCTCTACGCGTGACCAATGGCTAGGCTAAGCGCTAGCTCCCGTTGCAACTTCGCGACTTCACACGTCGAAGGGTTGATCTCTCATGCTCTTATCCCACGAATCCCCGAGATGCGAGAAGTCAACGGAGTATTGACTCCTTTCCCCCTGCGGCGCGTGTCCGCCTGTCAATCACACGGGCCCCACCTTGTGGTTCTGCCACGTGTCCACCAAGGATGATTTTAAGGATGGAAATTTATTTTAAAATGTAGAAACCTTGGCGAATCTTACTAATCCTTCATATGCCAACTATAAAGTTTTGGTGATATTTTTGTAAAAATATTTAAATTTATAAGGATTTTATATAGTTTGTATAAAATTTTGGCGATTTTTAAGGTAAAATAATTTTATCCTATAGAATTTGGGCGAATAATTTTTAGAATAGAAAATCGGTTTTTGGGAAAAACCTTGGAAAATTAGCCCACGAGCGAAATTTAGCCCCTAAAATCATCCATGGTGTCCACACTCGTGCCTCGACTCTCGGCACTTCGCGACTTCTGCAGTCGAGATGAGGTCCTTTCAACCTCTGAACCTCCGAATGCGCGATACGCGTGATGAGGCTCTGATCTAACGGTCCTCCCTTGACCTGGATCCAACGACTATCCTTGCTCCTCACGATTTCGCGACTTGCTACCCCTAGTGACACAGATCCTCGGTCAATTCGAATCCCTGGTATCCGAAATACCGATGGACTCTCAATCTCCACCATGTGTCCTCCACAGATGGACGGTCCAGATTGTTTCGGGACAAAAGTCAACGGAGTGTTGACTCCTTTCCCCCTGCGGCGCATGTCCGTCTGTCAATCACACGAGCCCCACCTTATGGTTCTGCCACGTGTCCACACTCGTGCTTCGGCTCTCGGCACTTCGCGACTTCTGCAGTCGAGACGAGGTCCTTTCAACCTTCAAACCTCCAAATGCGCGATACGCGTGATGAGGCTTTGATCTAACGTTCCTCCCTTGACCTAGATCCAACGGCTGTCAGGTTTTCTAACTAAGATCTGACGGCTCAGATCTGTCCCACGCTGTGTATAGACTCCTCTTTTGGGACTTTCGCCCCTGTTCAAGAGAGCTTAACCCTCATGCATCTCCTAACAGATCCAACGACTGTCGGGTTTTCTAACTAAGATCTGACGGCTCAAATCTGTCCCATGCTGTGAACTCTCCCACTGCTCCCTGGACGTGGAAAAACCAACGGTCCAGATACTCCCACAGACCTTGGGGATCTACGGTCCCGATTTCTTCGCTACTCACGAAGATAAAGGAAAAGAGTTAAGGCATGTAACGCCCTTGTTTCTTCCTCCAATCTAACGGTCGTGAATGACCGCAGATCTTCCAACGGGATATCGTCTGTCGATCGATACTAATCCCTACGTTGTTATTTTGAGATTTCAAGAAGATCATTCTTCCTCGTACAGGGTTACTAAGACTTGCACCTTCAAATCCTTTTCCAGGTTCTTGGTGAGATTTCTAAGAAGGGTGTCTCTATGGGGAGATCTATCCAGGGTATTACCTGAGACGGATAAGGGTATAGATTTTCCGAGAATAGACTTGAAGTCTGAATTAATTCAATATGCGTATAAATAGCGATTTATAAAACATAAGCCATACGTAGTCTTTCCATTATAAGCGTGCAACCACCATTTCTAAATCAAAACACTACACAAGCAGTCTTATACTCAAACCATTCATAAAACTGCACAGACTGTGAGCATACATGTCAGCATATAAATTTCGAGATGCAAGATGTAAAACACTTATTAGAAATAACACCAGATGTGATTGCAACTGTTGAGAGGGGTGCTCGTTTCCACCCAACCGTAGGCTCAACGACTCCCAACGGATTTACCACTAGCCACCCCCGAGCTGAGACCACGATGTTGTGAGACTGTGTCTCTGTTTGCCAGTGATCGAGAACGAATATTGCTCTCCTTCTTCTCTGTTATCACTCACTCTGTATTTTTCCAGAGTTCTTCCTCTCTTCTTTCCCTCGCGTCTGCCCCCCTGATCGCCCACTCTTCCTGCCTTTTCTCCTTTTGGCGAGGTTGTGTGTGGCACGATCTTCCTTGCAATGGTCAGGTCTGAGGACTCTATGGATGGGTGGTTCACCCCCATCCCTCATTACTCATGAGGAGCCCTTTACCTACCAATCTTGACGAGTCATTTAATTCGGGGCCAGCGAGCCGCTCTTGGTTCTTCAGGCCAGTGAAGTCCAAATACAGTATTGGTTTTGGGTGGAATTTAACGCCACCATTCTAGGTGCCTTCCACCACCTTTCTTCAACCATCGTGGTCTCTTTTTCAACACCTTCCCCTCTCAGCAATCCTGCAATATATATATATATATATATATATATACATATTATTTACATTCATCGACCTTTTCCACAAGGTCCATTCACATTTTTTAGTTTGCCACAGTTCTTGGCCAGTATAGTTATTTTTACAGACTGGGGGAAACATGGTGTTACAATTCCCTACCCCTTAAAGGAACATCGTCCTCGATTTTCTTATTTATCAACATGGCATGCATGTACAGAAGTAAACAAAATCGGATATGCCTGTCTCATGGCATCCTCTATTTCCCATGTAGCCTCATCTGGGCCAAAATGTCTCCACTGCACCTTGACCTGTGTAATGGTTCGATTCCAGAGCGGGGTTTCCTTTCTGTCCAGTATGCATTGAGGTTCTGGTAGAAATTCTCCCTTCGGTTCCACCTGAATCACAGACCAATCAATTATATGGTTAGCATCATGTACATATTTCTTCAATAATCAGACATGGAAAACATTATGTGCTTTTATTATGGGAGGTAGTGCTAGCCTATAGGCTACAGGTCCCACTCTATCTAGAACCTCAAAGGGTCCACAATACTGAGGTGCCAACTTGGCACAAGCTCCCATTTTCAGAGAACTCTTCCGGGGTCTAACTCTGAGATATACATGGTCTCCCGTTTTGAACTCTCTTGGGGTTCTCTTTTGGTCGGCATAACTTTTCTGTCGGTTCTGGGCGACCTTCAGTTTTAGTTTTCTCTGAGTCACTTGTTGTTCCATTTCTTTCAACATAAGGAAATCCTGTTTACGGGATTACTCCAGCTGACTGGAGTGTTGCATGGTCTACCATAGAGGACTTCGAAGGGACTCATCTTCAAGGATGCTTGATAGCCGTTGTTGTAGACGAATTCTACCAGTGGCAAGTAGTCTTCCCACTTCCCGGGTTGGTGCATTGCATGCATTCTTAGCATGTTTTCAAGTATTTGGTTCACTCGTTCTGTTTGTCCGTCGGTTTGAGGGTGATAGGCGGTGCTAAACAACAATTTGGTCTCTAAGCTAGCCATTAGTGATTTCCAAAAGTTAGAAGTAAATTTCGTGTTTCTGTCAGACACGATCTCTTTCAGCATACCATGCAGTCTGAATATCTCCTTCATGAATACCTGAGCGATGTCTATTGCCTTGCAAGTCAATTTGACGGGGATGAAGTGAGCAGACTTGCTCAATTTATCCACCACCACCATAATGGCGTCATTCTGTTTGTTTGAGGTTGGTAATCCAGTGATGAAATCCATGGAGATGGTTTCCCATTTCCATTCTGGGATTGGTAAAGGTTGCAATAATCCTGCTGGGTGTCGATGTTCTGCTTTAACCTGTTGGCACTCTATGCATTTGGCTAAGTACTCGGCTATGTCTTTCTTCATTCCAGGCCAATAGAATTGTCTCCTAGTGGCCGTGATCATCTTTTGGTATCCTGGATGACCAGAGTAGGGTCTTTTATGTAGTTCATCCAGTATGAACCTCTTCAAGTCGTCACAATCTGGAATATAAAATCTGCTTCTGTAAGTGAGCAGACCTCCTTCGGTCATCTGGTAGCCTTCATATTTTACTTCGGTGGGTTCTCGTTGTAGGTACATGGTCACGGTCTGGACGAAGGGATCTGTTTCTTGTGCATTTCTGATTCTTTCCTTGACATCTGTCTCGCAGGTGCTCACCGTTGCCAAGTGAATTGTTTTCATACTTCTGCTAAGGGCATCGACCACCCTATTTTCCTTTCCTTTAATGTGTTTGATCTCGAAATCAAACTCGCTAAGGAGAGCCATCCACCTAGCTTGTCTAGCATTGAGATTTGGTTGATCAAACAGGTATCGCAATCCACAATGATCTGTCATAAGTACAAATTTTCTTCCTAGGAGGTAATGCCTCCACATTTTCAAGGCATGCACTATGGCAGCCAGCTCTAGATCATGGGTCACATAGTTGACTTCATGCTCGTTCAATTTTCGGGATTCATAGCAGATCACACTTCCTTCCTACATAAGGACTCCTCCGAGCCCTTCCTTACAGACATCTGTGCACACGAGGAAGTCAGTTTCTAGATCGATGATCTTCAGCACGGGCGCATGGGTCAGTAGATGTTTCAGGGTTTGAAATCTTTCTTCACATTTCTGTGTCCACAGGAATTTTGTCCCCTTCTTCTGGAGGGCAGTGATTGGACAACCAATCTTGGAGAATCATTTTATAAATCTCCTATAGTATCATGCTAATCCCATAAAGGATTGGATGTCTGAAACATCCTTTGGGGTAGGCCATTCCATGATAGACCTGATTTTGTCAGGGTCTACCGCTACTCCTTCTTCGGAGAGAACATGGCCTAAGTAATGTATTTGCTTCTGGAAGAATTCACATTTGTTGAATTTGGCATAGAGCTAATGTTCTCTTAGCACTTGCAACACAAGTCTAAGATGTTCTTCATGCTCTTTTCTGTTCTTGGAGTAAATTAATATATCGTCAATAAAGACAAGCACAAATTTGTCTAGGAACTTGCTAAGTACATTGTTCATCAAGCACATAAAAGTGGCAGGGGCATTGGTCAACCCAAATGGCACCACCACAAACTCATAATGACCATACCTCGTTCGGAAAGCAGTTTTATGGATGTCTTCACCCTTGATTCGGACTTGATGGTATCCCGACCTCAAATCAATCTTTGAGAAAAAAGATGCACCCCCCAATTGATCAAACATGTCATCGATCTTGGGCAAGGGGTACTTGTTCTTTATGGTTACCTTATTGAGTTGCCTATAGTCTATACACAGTCTAAGGGTACCGTCCTTCTTTTTCACGAACAGGACTGGTGCTCCCCACGGAGACACGCTGGGTCGAATATAGCCTTCATCCATCATTTCTTTTAATTGCATCTTGAGTTCAACTAACTCGGTTGTGCTCATCCGGTAGGGTGTCCTAGACACCGGCACCACTCCTGGTGCAAGTTCTATCGAGAAGTCTATGTCCCTTCTCGGAGGTAAACCTGGTATCTCTTCCGGAAACACATCTTTGTATTCTCTCAGGATAGGATGATCATCAAGGCTTGGTTTATCACCTTCGATTGTTTTCAACACCTGTATTGCATATAGGGGACATCCCTTTCGGCAATACTTTCTCATTTGCAGAGATGATATTTGTCTCACTAAGACAAGTTTTCGGATCCCTTGAAGGGTTATCTTTTTCCCTTCTTTACTTACACATTCTAAGGTTTTATGGTAACAGTCCAATCTGGCTTTATGGGCGGCTAGCCAATCCATACCAATCAACAGATCATACGATCCCAGGGGTAATAAGTTAAGGGTTGTTTGGGTGGGGAACCTACCCAACATCAATTGGTAGGCTGGTATGACCTCTGCTATCCTCCTTTTGGTGCCAGTGGCTAATTGTACCAACCATGGCTTGGTATGTTTTTATGGCTATAGTTTACACTTGTCAACAGCTTTAGGGGCTATATAACTCAAATTTGAACCAGGGTCAATTAAAAACCAGATTATGGAGCACCATGATCTTCTTGTCCAATATGTGCACCAGCTGGACCTAGAAGTCTTTTTCGTGTTCCACCTTTATTGATATTAAAAACCGACATAGTCATCATCATACCTACAAGTAAAACACGTGAATAAAAAAATTGGTACATGCAATCAACAAATCCATGTACACTTTGATTAATAGTTCGACCGATATCATAAATTCTAAAATCTCCCTTTTAGTCGGTAGGTGAATTTTCATAAACCCAAAACCAAAAACTTTTAGGTTCTGTGACACTTGACCCCTAGCTAAGTGATGAATTTGTATCCAATCACTTTGGGATATCCTCTCCAAAAATGATCAAAACTTACTTGAATTCATAGATCAAATTACTAAAAACTACAGATACAAGAATTTACATATATTGAACAATACACTTGCAAGGAGGGTCCTTGCTCCATCCTTCTTTACTATGTAAGTAAAAGTTGTGAGCAACCAATTCTTTCTTGGACCTTCTGCTAAAAAGATCACAATAAAATTTCATTTTTCCTTCCTAGCAAAAACCACTAAACATTTTTCCTTCATAGCACAAACCACTAAGCATTCTACTCTAAGCAACAACACAACACTACTACTAATGATTATTTTATCACTTGTTCTAGGAGTCCCAAACTGAAGTCTAGTCACCATCTGTTAGAAAGTCCATCAGCGAACACGCTGAAGTCTAGTCACCATCTATTAGAAATCCCATCAACAAACAAGTTGAAGATGCTAACACCACCAAGTGACCTAATTCGTGGCTACACCGATGGTCAAAAACTCTTATTTTTCATGCTTGAGTGTTGAATATTTTTAGCGGATAGTATACTTCATGTTCCATTGTAATTGCTATTTTTGGACCAATTATGTTTTTCCTTTTGAACTTTTGCCATTTAAGAATCCATCTAGATATTAACAATCTATTGATGACTTGGATAATGATGCATTGATGCTACTTCTCTTCTATAGTAGTGTTACTAGGCACTTGTATTTTAATTCTGAATAGATGGTAGGAACCTTGTGATAGAATCGTATTAGACTCCTGCATTCCACAGCAACAATAGTGTACGTTGTTTATCATCATCGAACCTCGCCAGACTATACCAATGCTTAAATTTCCATTAAAAATTACTTTCTCACCAACTACCCTCAACATATCTAAATAGAAAAATCAAATTTAACGAAATTTGATCATAAAAAAATAACAATTTTCATGCTTCATTGATCAATAATAATCAATTGATTGGATGGAGGAAACCACAACGTTCGCCTCGCGACATCCTAAACATTCCTGTCTTTATATATATGTTGCAAACAAACCTTTGGAATCTGGATGTTATGCTACATTGGCATCATTCTACAAGTCCTAGGACGCAAGCAAACTCATTGAAACATCTTTATCAAAAACGCATCATCAATCTTCTGAGCTGCTACAGTCTTCTTTGAAGACTATCTTGGTTCTCCTTTTGCATTATATCAATGCATTCTTTCTCCAAAAACCTTCTTAACCTATAGTTCTTTTAAGACACCAACACTCTCCATATATTTTACTTGATAATGGACACTAACATAGTCATGAAACCATGAGTTTTATCTTCATCATCATCAAAATATGACAAACTTGCAATGAGGTTCTGCCAAAAATGGAATTTCAAACAATTCAACTTGATCTTCTATCACTATAAATCCTTCAGTCAAATTCAATATACAACCAATATGTAACACACTTTCAACTATCATGATTAACCTTTCACAATTGCCACTTACTTCTTCAAATTAGTACGCCTTAATAATGTTGGACTCGTTCATCTGATAAAGGCTACCTTCTTCTCTTAAGAGTTTTTGAAGCCTCCACTGATCTTGATCATGCTTATGTATGTCCTCTGCCAACATCCGCTTATTTTCTTCCGAGCTTGAAATACACAAGTCCTTCAAAAGTTCTAACCTCTATTCCAATTCTGAACTTGAAATAAGATTGCTCTCTACATTTGCAACATTCTTTAACTACACCTTGGAAAAGTCCTTTGAGGGTGCACAAGACTCAACTATAAAATGAAATTTAATTTATAGATGGTGATGCAATTGAAAATTCCCCATCGATCCTGTTTTAATATCTATCTGTAACTCTTGTAAAGGAATAGCTTCCAAAAAGCCTTTGATAAACTCCTTGCAACTCTCCTTACCTCTGCAAATGAGTTTTTCTTCTGTGTGTTTGTTTCCTTGAGCCTCCAGTGGCTTTGTGTCTTTAACTTGGAAATCTGCATTTTCTCGTTGTTGCTCACTAACATTTTCTACATTCTCCACTGCAACAGAGAGTAAATTGGTATTGGTATTTTCTTCTTCTGGTTTCTTCTCTCTTGGTGATAAATGGTACATTTTTGTGTCCAATTTGTACTGTGCCAATGACTTCCTCCATCCTGTGAGCTTTAACATTTCTGATATCCCTTTCTCTCACGGTTTCCACTTTTACCACTGAAAGCTTGAGTGGAAGCCTTATTGCCATTGCTGAATACCCAAATGTTATTTGTAATGAATTAACCAGACCCTTCAATATTCCATTGAAAATTTCTTTCTTGCTATGGTTGGTGACGGACTTCTCTCTTGCTTTCATCCTTATATTTACACAGCATTTCACAAACAATTTTAAGGTCCAAGGAGAATGTTTGAAACTTCATCATTCAAGAAATAACTACTATCTTGAATAATCCCTGTCAACATATTGGTAGCAGTATATCTCACGGTATTGTGACCAACTCTCAGTCTCCGCACAAAAGATTTATGTTGACTCCATGTTCTGAATCACATCTCTCTAAAGCAATCCCTGATACACACTAATACATTGATTCATTGACCTCCAACATTCCAAGCACCAGCAAAAGTCACTCTGAATATGCAGAATGAAAGCTGACAAAAGTCTCAAGTTCTACGCATCTTTCCTAGAGTAACATAATGTATGTCCCACTTGGATGTACCAAATTGATAAAGCTCTATGCCCTGCTTCATAAATTAGGCATATTATATTATCATGCAACAATTCACCAGCCAAGGCCAGGACATACGCAGTAACAGAATCTTGTCTCATCAAATTATGATAGTATGATTCCCAAACATTTCACTATCAGATAACATAAATTCTGCAACCTCTTTTCCTGCCAGTTGTTTCTTAGAATTGGAACCATATGTCCTTGCCAGAAGTTCTTGCCCCAATTTTCAAGGAAAGCTTGATGGCAGCATGCCAATTGCCACGAACTGATAGAGTTCTCATAACGTAGATAGGTGCCCTTGGAAAGTTGGTGCCAATGGTAGCTTTTCACTCTAATGGAAGAGAACATACTTCTTATTTGCAGCTGAAAATTTGTGTCAGACACATAACCCGCCTGCTTCATCTTCGCCACCAATCTCTCCAATGTTGCATAGATCTCCTCCCTGTGGATGTGATACATCTTTTGCCATTAATGAATGGACCTTATTCTTGATCTTAATTCAGCTACTGCCTGGCTTATTTCTCACTCCCCTATCTCTCATTACTTTTCTCACCGTCGCTACATCATCCCATCTGCGAGCGGACATATAAATATTTGACAGCCTAACAAAACAAGGTACCGTTCTCTGGTTCTAGCTCAAAGGCATTCTGTTGTGTGCTTTGCCAGCTCTAGACTGCCATGGATTCTGCAAGAACAAAGCAATGCCCCCATGTATCAACATTTGGTTCTACTAGCATATTGTTTATAAATTTATCAGCATCCTCTAGGTGCCCAACATGCCCAAGAAAGTCAATCATGCAAACATAATGATATGCTCTTGGTGTGATGTTATAAACTTTAATCATGGAAACCATGTAATACCTGTTAATGTATGTAGCATCGAACAGGTACTTGCACGTCGGTTGTGGAGGTACTTCCACGTCCGTTTGTTTCTAACTAGTGGGAGTTGGATTTAATATCTTTCCTGACTTTAAAAATTCATTAAATAATTATTAAAGTGAATGTATTTTTTAATTAATATGAGTTTAATTTAATAAAATGTTTAAGTATTTGGTATTAGTAATTAAATTAGATAGTAGTCATCAATTTTAAATAAATACAAGTTAAATCTTAGTTGTTAATCATTTTGAAAATTTAAAATTTTTGGATTTTAACATAAAATCAAGTTATAAAAAACAACATATGTGAGAGGAAGAAACACACATACACACAGAATGAATAATTAAAATCTTATTAATTGGGTGGAGAACTTTCATCCAAGTTTGCAGAGCAGGTCCAAGGAAAAGAGCAAAGGGACAACCTACAAGTGCATAGCTAACCAATACATCGAATTCTAAATGAGTTCTGATGGTGTGGGCTTGGATTTCCTCACCCATTCTAAGAACCATTAAGCTTTATCAGCACGGGAGGAAAGAAGAGTAACAACTGTGATCGAGTCTGGTTTCTACTCAGACTCCATTTGGTGAAACAATTACAAAGCTTTATCAGCTTCACCATTGTAAGTATAACCTGCCAGCACAGGATTCCAAAAACGACATTTCTTTCGGGTCATTTCCATGAAGAATTAGGACCTCATAGATAAACCGATTTTCTACAAATCCCGGGATCATCACAATCCAAGGAGCCCCACTCTGTTGAGCGATTTCATCGAACAATTTGCAGAGTTGCTAACTATTTCGCCTCTATGCTCTGTCGTTAGCCCATGCAAGTCCAGTGTTGTAATCTTCGCTCTAGACCAATCTGACACATGCCCAGACTCCTATCCGAACCATGTTACTACCATTCTGACTCTTACATTTCAAAATTCTTCCAACCGAGTTCATATTATTTCTAATACCAGAATTAACCTCTGAATATGAATGCATACTTCATTTTAAAATACCTTTATTACATTGCAATATGAAAAATTGGAAATTATAGCTATGTATCAATTTTTATTTTTTTGGTTTTTGCAAAATCATTAATTTTCATATTATGTTGCAATATTGTAAGTGTTATATGTTATGAAAATTGGAAATTATAGCTGTGTATCAATTTTATTTTTTTGGTTTTTGCAAAATCATTAATTTTGATATTGTAAGTGTTATATGTTGCAATATTGTAAGTGTTATATGTTATGAAAATTATAGTGATATATATCAGTTTTTTGGGTTGTTTTTGCAAAATCATTAATTTTCATATATTTAAAAATAATATGATATACATTGTAATTACAAGAATTAAACATTAAGATTAGAATTTTAGAACTAATATAATGTCCAATACTGATAGAAGAGTCAAAATTGAGAATAGTCATGAGACGGTTCAGAGTTAACATTAGCATTAGAATTTTAAAACTAATATAATGTCCAATACTGATACAAAAGTCAAAATTGAGAATAGTGGTGAGAAGGGTACCGTTGAATTTACTTTTGTCCAAATTCATAAGGTGTTGTTTAATTGTTTTTTATTTTGTTAAATATTTTATCTAAGTGTTTTATATTTTTGTTTTCTTGAAATCTGATATTGATAATATAAATTTTTAAGAAATTATAATTTTTTGTTATTTAAATTGTATTTTTGAATGTAGAAATCAATTTAGTGTATTTTTCAAATCAAATCTATCAATCTTGACAATAATATAAATTCTCAAGAAATCACAATTTTTTGTTATTTAAATTGTATTTTTGAATGTAGAAATCAATTTAGTGTATTTCTCAAATCAAATCTACCAATCTTGATAATTGCCTTTTGAAATCTAGAAATCTAATACTGATAATATAAAATCTCAAAAAATCTCAAAAAATCACAACTTTTGTTTAAATTATATTTTTAAATACAGAAATCAATTTAATGTGTATCACTCCAATCAAATCTACTAATCAAATCAAATCTACCGATCTTACCAGATTTTGGATTTTCGAGTAAATATGCAACAAAATAAATATATATATAAGATTTTCGAATAAATATCCAAAAAAAATATAACCGAAAAACATATACAATATAGAGATTCATTAAAAAAAAAAAATTGGGTATAATATTTAATACCCTTCCATGAAGGGCTAAAGGGCTCAAATTTGATCCCGACCGTCTTCCTCGGCAGAACCCTCTCTGACTTTCAGTGCGATACAGACAGGAACTGATTTTCCCACTACAGTTACCATTCCCTTCCGGACGTCGACTTTGATTGAAGTAAAATCTGAAACAGAGCAGTTGCAGCATGAGTAAACCAATACATGACAACAAACATATGGGAAATGTTTTGGGCGCAGATACATTAATGGTAATGAAGATTCATGCCTCCAAACCCTGCAACAGTCTCAATGATCCTTTCCTTGCTTCGCGCGTCCTCAATAGCCCAATTCTCTGCATACCCAAATAATAGTTACCTCCCTTGTTCGACTCCATTTTCTGCACACCCAAATAATGGTTAATGTTGTACTTGACATAGAATGATCAATTCATTAACACTGCAAGAAAACTGTGTAAGATTTTTAACATATACATATATACCTTTTCGGCTTCCTTCTTCTCCTCCTTGGCAGGACCCACGCTCAGCAACTCTTTGAAGCCGCCGAGTCTCCTGATCCTGTTTGCGAGGGACACAGGATCTGCATCTCCGATCACAGTCTACTGCAACAGATTCCACTGAAACAGAGCATCGGCGGCATTCGTAAGTCAAAACATATAACTAATATATAGTAAATGGTGAGAAAATATTCTGTAGGAAGCAGGTAATGGAGATTCATGCCTCCTTGTACTGCAACGGCTTTCATGGCTCTTCTCTTCCTTTTTTCGTTCTCTAAATCCACTCTAAAAACAACTTTCTGCACTTCCAAATAATAGTTAATGACGTATTTGATACAGAATCTTCAAATAATTAACCCAACAGCAAAACTGCCCAACTGCCCAACAGCAAAACTGTAAGAGATTAAGAGATACATATAATATACCTTCATATTGCTCATTTTGATAGCCGATGGAGATTAGCCGCCTCCGCTATTATCAAACTAGCCTACCGGACCTTCAGCGGTGTTTTCATGTGTTCCAAAATTGTTGTGATGAGGGCTCAATGGCTTGCATTAGCGAAACAAATAGAAGCAGGCAAGCAAAGCTATGGCCCGCAAGTTTGTGATAGTGGAAGTTCATAAAAATTTATCATGAAAAACAGGCCATTTCAAAGTTAAGTTCCGGGAAGAGTCCAGGAAGGGTCAGGGAAGGAGCAGCGTTGTTGATCGTTCCAGCGGCCATGCCAACTGTCTTCAACGATGTTTAAAGACAGATAGGGTTCTTTTGGAGGGCCCATGTATTTCATTAGTGTTAAGTAGTGAATACTAAAAATTGTTCTCGGTTGACGTGTACTCCAATCATAAACAAGTGGCAGTAAACTACCGATAACAGAGTGTGGGTTGTCCTCAGCCTTTATATTTTTGAGTGAACATTACTACGAAGATGGGGGTGAGATGAATTTCGTATTCTAACCTTTCTAACATGCCTTTGTTTAAGCCATGCGTTTAAGCAATGGTGATTGATGTGGTAAAATGGTTTACTACATATTAGATTTTATATCATATTTTTAATTAAACTTTATATCATATTCTTCACTAAACTTTATGTCACATGTTTTACATTTTCTGAAATTTTAATGAATTTCTAACGCATTCATAAAAAAAAATATTAGCTTACCTTATGATAGAAGTTTATGGGTTATGTGCAAGCTTGCTTCAAATGCAATTTCCAACGCCATGGCACGACAACCTTTATGGTCATTCTTTTGTTGTGTCCTTTTTTTTCTAACACGAAAATTCCTCAAATATATTGATATATAATATGTTCTCGTGACAAAGATTTACAATCCCAGTTGTAGGGTTCATTGTGATATGTATATTTCGTTTACAGTGGTTTTTTGGTTAACAAAAAGGAGAAAGATCATAAGATGAAACTATAGAAAAAGAAACTGCTATGAGTTTGAAATTTACAAAAAAAAATGATTAATCTCGATAACTAGTTGTCATATATGCTTAAAATATAAAACAAAAGCATTAGATATTTCCTTCGCTCAGACTACGATGTCTGTTGAGATGCTTATGTGGTGCAGAACTTAAAAAAGTTTTAGGATATATGGCGGGCCATCATGACCATCTACCCAATGGTTATATGTAATAATGCCAACTTTTTTCTGAAGTGTTGCCTTTGATAATTGATATGTTGTTTTGTTGTGCTCACGATAGATATGCTTGTAGCTGAGCTTTTTAAAAGTGGGTTGAAGTAATATAATTATGTCCTTCCAGGCCATGAGGGAGATGGCTTGTAGCTTGCCCCTGTTGTTCAACCACTCAATAATAGTTCTGGAATCCCCAAGGATCCGAAGGACTTCAATATTTAATCTGGATGCCGAGTGTAGTGTGGCTCAGGCACCCAATAATTCAGCCCTGGTGTTGGTACCCGGACCACAGTTGAAGGTCCATCTGTAATATGATTTTTTTGTAATTATGATCAGTCCTCTAACTCTGCTCTAAGTGCCATTGGACTGCGTTGCTCCATCAAACCACCTCGTTGGTGTGTCCTCTATATCAGGTGTCCGCTTCGGTTTTTGAAGTGTCGGCTTGCTAGTGTGTATATCTTTCCAATTTTTGTACATTCCAAGTGTTTTATATGCAACAGAACTTGTGGATGGGGTCCCATTTTCAAATATTTTTTTGTTCCTGTCCAACCATATGGACCAACAAACCAGTGAAGGGAGATGTACTAAGTTGTGTTCCCTTGTTGACCAATAATCAAAGTAGGTTGGGAGTGTAGTCCCATCCCATACAATTTTTAGATTTTGATCCAGTGTGATTTTGTCCCACACTTGTCGAGTGAATGGGCACTTAATAAACATATGCATCGATGTTTCTTCATCACTGAGGCACATTTGACAAATATTGGGGCCAGCCCAGCCCTTTCTTTGGAGATTATCCCAAGTGTTTGATTTGTTTTCAATTAAGATCCAGGTGAATAATTTAATCTTGTGTGCCATGTTCCAGGACCAGAGATTTTTCCTCCAGCCACTAATATTTGTATGCCAGTGTGTATTTGTAATTGTTGCATAGACATTCTTTATTGTTAAGAGTCTCGATCGGTCGCCCCTTGACCACAACATCTGATCATCTGTGTCGTGTAGTTGTATGCCCGAGCGAGATAATTCCATACATAAATTTTCCCAGCAAGCTGCGTGCTCTGCAGTGAGGTCAAGTTCGGCGTTGGTAATCCACCTGTCTTATATAAATGCGGATCTAGAGCTTCCTCTAGCTTGAAAGAGGTACCAGATATTTTTAGAATTTAAATGTGCTATGAATTGTGGGGGGAGAAAGGAAGCTTTTTCCAAGCCTATAATGTAATCGCTGCCAAGAATAATAGAGTGTCCAGAACCTGGCTTCCAACATAGCCATTGTGTTAACCAATTTTTTGACTTTACTATGTTTCTCCAGAACTGTGAGGTCGCCTTGGTGGTGATAGTCGTGTTTTGAAGCCAATTAGCAACTGAGATATGGGTAAGGTATTTATCCTTGATGACAGAGTGCCAAATGCACGGCTTAGTTAACACGCGCCAAAGTGAGTTGGTCGCTAATTCTTTGTTGAAGTGGAAGATGTTTTTGATCCCCCATCCTCTATTAATTTTTGGTTTGGCCAAGGATTCCCAGTTGCAGAGGTGTTGGCGAGACTGTTCAGAGCTGCCCGACCAGAGAAAACTGTAGGTCAATCTTCGAAGATTATCAATAACAGTGGCAGGAATGGCTGCAATGGCCATCCAATACACTGGTTGTCCTTCTAGGACAACTTTAATGAGTGTAAACCGGCCTCCTAAGGAGAGCCATCTCGTGCACCAATGTCCAGTCTTTTTCTCAACTTTTTCTATGAGCCAGTTCCAATCCGTCGGCTTATAGGAATCAACTTTGATAATATATCCCAAATATTTGAAACCAGTAGAAGATAAATAAAATTGTATGGGAAGATTCCTTTTAGTTGTTCCAAAGCTTGTTCATGCAGATTTGCATAGTGGAATGTTGATTTTGTCTAGTTGATCGGCAAGCCCGTAGCACTACAGAAAGTCTTCAAAATTACATTAATTTCCCTCCATTCCTGTAGTGAGTCATTTGTCATGATGAGAACATCATCGACAAATAGGAGATGTAAAACCTTGATAATCCTGGACACTTTAATTCCAATGATCTTTCCTTCTTCTTGGCCATTTTTTAGGAGCAGACTCAAAGCTTCCATAACCAGAATGAATAAGAGTGGTGAGAGGGGGCAGCCCTGCCTCATTCCTCTGCCACTATGGAAGAAAGAGGAAGATTTGCCATTAACCAGAATGACAAAGTTTGCACTTACCACACAGCTCATGATCCACTTGATCGTAGAGTGACTAAATCCTGATTGTGTCAAAATCAATATGAGGAAATCCCAGTCAATGCAGTCGAAAGCCTTCTTGAGGTCCAGTTTTAGGATAAGAGCCTTTGAGTTTTTTGTTTTTATGCTATGTAAGCACTCCTGGGCAATGCCAATGGCATCTAGGATCTAGCGTCCCTTTAAGAATCCTAGTTGTTCACTCGAAAGTGTCCGCAAGAGAATGGGCTTTATCCTGGTTGCTATAATTTTTTAGATTAGTTTGTAGCACAAGTTGCAGAGTGCAATCGGTCTGTAGTCGCCAAAGGTGGTGGGGTTAACTTATTTAGGAATAAGTGTTAGAAAAGTCAAGTTCAAACTTCCAGTCACCTTTCCACTAAGTCTGGTGTCTTCCACTAACTCCAGGAGGTCTGGTCCAACTAAATCAAAGAAGTGTAGATAAAATTCTACAGTCCAGCCGTCGGGGCCTGGGATTTTATCCTTGGAGAAAGATTTTAACGCTACCAAAATCTCCTGTAGTGAGCAAGGGCTATCTAAGGTAAGTGAATCATCCGCTGTAACAGTTTGAGGAAAGAGTCTGGCCACTGCGACTGGATCCTGTAGGTTAACAAGTGGCTTCACCTCATAGAAGGATTTATAGTAGCTTGTTGTTGCAACTTTTAAGGCTTGTTGTCCTCTGTGGTGAGTACCAACATCATCTACTATCTCCCAAATGTGTTTTTTGCTCCTGCAAGAGCTTGCGAAATGGTGGAAGTATTTAGTGTTGAGATCGCCACACTTTATCCAATTTGCTCTGCATCGTTGCCTCCCGAGTACTTCTTCTTTAAGTAGTAGTTGGTTCCTCTCTGATTCTAGACATTTTAAGGTCTAACTCCTATCCATGTTGTCCCCTGCCCGTGCATTTACTAAAACGAGGGGTTGAATCTCAAATTCGAGATCTTGGAGTCTTCAAGTATTTTGTTTCCTGTGGGAAGATGCCCAATGTTTTATGCGGGCTTTAAGGAATTTTAGCTTCCAGATAAGTCGTTGTTGGATACCTGGCTCAATCGGGAATAGGGGATCTTTCCAGACCTCAATGACAATAGAATTAAATTATGATTCTAGCATCCAACTCGAATTCAATTTGAAGGGGTATGCAATCTGAAGGGCAGACGAGTCAAGTTGCAAGAGGATCGGTGCATGATCCGACAGAAAGGGGAATTCCACCCAGGATATGATCCTATCCTCCGAGGAGACAAGTTGTTCAATAATAAGAAACCGATCAAGTCTCTTATAAATGGAGTCTGATCCTGCCCGTCCATTCTGCCAAGTGGGGACCAAAATGTCTAGAGTATAGTCTACCAGATCGTGAGCTATGAAAAGTGAATTAAAGTAGTTGACCAAACAGTCCAGAGTGGCGGAGGCCCCCCAAACTTCCCCTGCAGTAGTTTTTAAGTTCATATCACCTGCTATAATCAAGTTTTCAAGGTCAAGCAGGCCTCGAGCTTCCACCTTTTCCCAGAAAATATTTCTATCAGTGCATTGACCATATAAATTGAGTAAGTTGATCTGTTGGTTGTTCCACCGGCTAGTACCTGTCAGGAGGATGCCACCACATCATAGAAAGGGGGTTAATTCAAATGTAGTAGGATCCCAGGAAACAACCAATCACCCATAGGTACCAAGAGAATTTACAGAACAGGTATGCTAGTTGGAGCGAAACGTGTTCAAGAATAATCTGATTTTTTTACTGTCTACTAGAGTTTCCTGTAAGAAGATGATGTTCGGGAAGTTCGGGAAAGGATCCTTCTAAAGGAGGTGCCTTTTAGGAGGGGGGGGGCACCCCTCTGATATTAAGGGAAAGCAAGATCATGGCTTGGCTCTTGCTAGAGATTTCATGCCTCTAAGCACCCCAATATCATTATGTGTTTGAAAAGAATTCGTAGAGTGTATATCAGGTGTTCCCTCCTTACGATAGACACTTTGAGTTTTAATTGGTGAGTGTTCAAAACCTTGCCTTCTTGACTGTAACACCATGTTTCCCCCAAATTTGTAATTAATCCTAATATAGGAATTACCATGCTAAGGCATGATGAAAATGTGAATGTATGATGAGGATGGACCTTATGAAAAGGTCGATAAATGTAAATAAAATTATGAATATATATATATATTGCAGGACTGCTGAGAGGGGAAATGCTGAAAAAGAGACCACGATGGCTAAAGAAAGGTGGTGGAAGGCACCTGGGAAGGTGGCGTTAACTTCCACTGAAAATCAATACCGCATTTGGACTTCATTGGCACGGAGAACTAAGAGCGGCTTGTTGGCTCGAATTAAATGTCTCACAGGCTGGTAGGTAAATGGATCCTCAGGAATTAATGAGGGATGGGGGAGGTGAACCGCCCATTCATAGGAGATCAGACCTGACCAGTGCGCGGAAAATTGTGCCACACACAACCTCGCAAGAGGGAAAAGGCGTGAGGGAGAGACGGTATGGGCAGACGCGAGGGAAGGAAGAAAACTTTGGGAAAATGAAGAGTGAGTGATAACAGAGAAGGGGGAGAATAACCCTCGTTCTCGGTCACTGGCGAACCGAGACGCAGTCTCGCACCATCGTGGTCTCAGCTCAAGGGTGGTTAGTGGTAAATCCGTTGGGAGTCACTGAGCCTACGGCTGGGTGGAAACAAGCACCCCTCTCAGCAGTTGCATCACCTCTGGTGTTATTTCTGATAAGTGTTATTTGAAGTTAATGCCATAATCACATGTTCAGTTCTATGCGCTTGTAAATAGTTCTGAATAGAAGTGTTTACCTAACGTTTGATTTGATAGAATGGATGCCTGTGTATGCTTACATGCCATAGTTGTTTTCTGCACAAATGATTAAGTCTGGGATATGAGTTCGCTCCACCGAGAATCGTCTTATTTGCTTATTTTCTTGTAATATTCTGGGAAGGCCCCTTTGAGAGTACTCTTTTCCAAGAATTACCCCATAAACCTTGTAACCGTACTGAACCTTACCAGAGACACGATTAAGATCAGGGATAATTGGTCGAGAACCACCTGAGGGTTCATGCAATCCAGGTCTGGAACCCTTATGCAAGAAAGAGTAGCTTTCTAAGGTCTCGGGGTCATGGGAGCCTGAAGCTCCGAGAGTTTGAACTTCATGATTCAAGCTTAGAAGGGATAGCGAGTTCAAATATAGAAAGAAAATACCCTATCGCTTGGTAAATGAACGGTCGAAATCCTTTCGGGAATACCCCAAGCCTGTCAACACCGACAGATCTAGAGAAGGAGCATATGCGTTAACACCTCGCCCTTTCAGCCTTCGCAAATAGCGATGGGATCCTGGACCGTAGATCCCAGGGACCCATCGAAGCTCTATAAGCCATCGATCTTAACCTTTACTTAGGTGGGAGAGTGAACTCTACTACGTCCCAAAAGTCCTAAAAACATCGGGACCGTCCATGTTGGAGGACAGGTGGCAGAGATCTGACCATTTTGTGTATTGGGGATTCGTGAGTTGGAGGTGGAAGACCAGGCTCTTGGAGTCGCAAGATCGCGATGTGATCTGGGCCATTGATCAAAGAGGAAGGATAGTCGTTGGATCCAGAGAACGGGAGGACCGTTGGATCAGGAACCCCATTGCTTATCGCACGTTCGGGAGCTCAGAGGTTGAAAGGAGTTGTTTATGACTTCACGAGTAGTGAAGTGTCGAGAGATGAGCACGAGAGAACACATGAAAGAACTTCAAGGTGGGGCTCGCGTGATTGATGGGTGGACACTCGTCGCCTGGAGAAGGGAGTCAACGCTCCGTTGACTTCTCGCGTCTCGGGAATTCGCAGGATAAGAGCATGAGAGCTCAACCCTTGGACTTGCGAAGTCGCGAGTAGAGAGAACGCGAGAGGGAAAATAAATATCGCTTCTCAAGGTTTCGTGAAGGGAAGGTGCCAAGATTCGACGCTACAACTCGCGAAGTGGCGAGTTGCGAGCAATGCAAAAGGAAGGTCAACCTTCACTTATTTTCAAGTCTCGGAGGATTGCATAAGGAAGGAAGGAGAGTTCAACCGTTGAACTCACGAAGCGGCGAATAGCGAAAGGAGCTATCATTTAGCCTAGCCAGTGGTTACGCGTGGAGAGCGTTAATGAGGAGGGGCCATACCATATCGGAATCTCGGGTATCGACGATTGGTGAAGAAAATTCGAGGGTCTTCGACTCACGACTCGCGAGGTCTCGAGTTGTGAGAGGCGCTTGCATTTAGGCGCGTATATGGTCCTATCGAGATAGGGACTAAAGAAAGGGAGCTAGTTCTTTGTCGTTAAGCGGCGGGTAGATCTGGACGGCCAGAATCTACGCGCCCATATCTACGGCCAGGGTTTCATTCCGGAGCCCCCTCACCGTTCTACCTTTAGATTGGACTCACTGGTATCGCTGAGTCGCGAAACACGAAAAGGCAACTAGTTTGTTTGCCCTGTGGTCCTAACCCACGATCACAGGGAGGTGAACAGGGAAGAACTAGCCTACGCTAGGCCCCCGTAGGACTTTGGGGATTCTGTCCCTTGAGGAAAAATGAAAATTTTATTATGTTGTAGTGGGTGTGTGACAAATTGGTATCAGAGCATGGTGACAACACTTGGCTTGATTGGGCTCATGTACGAGCCGTGTAAGGAGATATTGTTATCTGAAATTTCTCTTTAAGGAGAAGGACTGCAGAATGAAACTATAATTTAAAAATTTCTATAACCCTCTATTAAAATGGCAACTACTCTTATAGGAGTAGGGATGCACTGATTGTTATCACTGATAAGATCTGAGTGCAAATAACAGAGGTGGAATAAATTGTGCTATGAAGCCGTACGGGCCAGACAAGGGACATGAACTGAGTTGTTATGTTTTAGTGTGACGATGACTACCTACTAAAGCAGTTAGAGTCTCTGGCGATTGAGATGGTTGGTTAGATAAGGATTTATACCCAAATGAAGAACCCCTTCATGATTTGGAAATCTGGTAAGGATTGGTAGGATCCTTAGAAAGTTATGATTTATGCATTATTAAGAGACTAAACCCTGAGCATATAATTTCTCATGATTGAGAGGACTGGTGAAAATATGTAGGGTCAGATTTACCTGACCTATAATGGTTAGGATCGATAATGAGGATAACCTATTTGAGGAGTCCTTTGGGACTGTTGCTAATTCCCAAGAGTGACCCTTCTTGGTCGTTTCCATAAAGAAAGGGTAACACCCATATGAGTTAGGACTATGAGATTAGTCCTGTAAGTAACTTAAAAAAAAAAACTCAGAAGATATAGCAGGAGAAATCCTTCAAAAAAGAATTTTGAAGATTGGATGGGATCTAGAGTCAAGATCCATTCAGAAAGAACCGAAATGTTTCGGGTTGTTCGATCTCGGGGAAGTAGCACACTGATTAGTTGCAAGGAGATACCGGAATTCTGCAATACCAAAAGGCTTGGGAGAAGCAATGAGAAATTCGCGAAAAGATCATAGTCGTTGATCAAGGAGCGAATTGGATTGTTGATCGTCCAAAGAAAATTTCGCAATTCCGGGGATCGGAGGATTCGAGGTTCTTCATAATAGAAGTCCCGAAGTCGCGAAACGTGAAATCACGACATAATCACAACCGTCTATTGGAGAGCCGTTGGTGACCGTTAGATCTAATTGATCAGCCGGAAGATAAGGCTGATAACCTCTCATCACTTATAAGCTTAGGAGGAATAGTATCCATTAGATTGGAATCAACGAGAGCCGTTGATCTAGAGCTTCGAGGTTTCTTCTATTGGGAAAATGGAAGCATAGACTTCCCAAAGTCACGCCAGGTAAATCACCGATTTAATTAGGACCGTTGATTGTCAGAGAGATCTAGACCGTGGGATCCAGATTGTCGGGCCCGCATAGATTAGAAGTTTGGGAAACGGTGGAGCATTGTCTACGGATTCGTCGAAATACGGGATCCTGACACGTGTCTAAGAATTGACCCCAGATTCTGAGTGAAGGGTCATGTGGATGAAAGACCCGAGAAAACCTTAGCCTCGGTCTTTCGGGGTTTTGGATTTTAGGGGTCGAGGAACCAGAGTTCCTTGCAACATGAATTTTGAAATCGCGAAATGCGAAGCACCTTTTAAATTCGGATCGTGGTCACCACCGGTGGTCGCGTGAGGAGATGACGTAAGCCAATATGATGAATAGTGCATGAGTTTAATGCACCGAGGAGCTTCATATTAAGAAGCCTGATACTCATACCAGTAAGGTATGAATGATATATAGAATGTGCAAGTAATGCACATGTATGATGTAAGAGTATAAGTATACTAGAGGGCCAACATGATGGCCCTGATGAGTGAAACGTGAGGTAAGAATTACACTTGCCAAAATTGAATGAATACCATGGATGCATGGTTGACTCTGTTCTGAAGAGTCGTGAAAGCCCTGTCTTGAATGGTGGCTTAAGGGGAATGTACTCCATTCCCCAGGGAAAGCCAGTACAAATAAAGGAAAGAGTAAACGAGTGAGGATGCTTTGATGTCTTGAAAATAGGCAAATGTTTATGCCTTTGAAGATCATATGAGAAGGATTGTGAACAATCCTGAGATCACTGATTTTAAAAATAGAAATGTATGTGGGCTATGGAATATACCTATGATAGCTACATGAAGGCTTAGGATTATGAAAGTGGTTAAGTACATCATAGATGTAAGTTAACGAAGATGCATGTTTATATTCCTTAAGGGGAATATTTGGTAGACCACTAAAAAGCTAACTCAAGGTTGAGGCCATCACAGATGGTGATGGATCTGCAACAAGGAAGTTGCATGCCGAAGGAGTTCCCGGTGGAGGAATGGGGTAAGGACCTTGTCAGAAGAACAGAGTCACAACCCTGATAATTGTTGAAGGTTGGACAATGAGCTGCAAAATTTGTCCATGTATAAGAATCCTGGATTACATTTTGAAAGAATCATGTAAGTAATAGAAGACTAATAACTGAATGTAGACCATTCTGATAACCAAATGGAAGTGTGTAGGGTGCACATGTTCATGATTCATTATGAGCAAAGAGTTGCTACTAAAGCATGTTGAAGTATCCTAAGAGTTAGGATGAGCCTAACCTAGGGCTGCTCAGAAAAAGAGCAGTTGTGGAAACCAATATGGTTGGTAAGAGGCCAGTAAACCCCCGAGCATGATTGAATGAATAAATGGGTATGTTATCTGATACGTCTTGGTTGAAGTTGTGATTAAGGAAAGGCAGTGAGACCTTAGAGATAACTTGACTTGGATGACAACCCCCAGGCAATGTAGAAAGAATTGGAAGAAGGGGAGAGCCCTCAATTCTTTCCTTGTTGTGCATTACGCTTCTATGGGATAAGAAAGCTAGTACATTTATGAACGAAAATGCTTTGACACTATAATAATGATGGTTGTAATGCTATAAAAACGATTGAGAACTGTTGTGTTACACTCATGAAAAACATTAAGGATAATGTGATGAAGTGCATATAGATATGCTAAACATGCCTGAAAATGTTTCTATTAATTAAACGCTATGATATTTGCATTTTAATTACATGACGATTAATGTGCCTATGGTGTATGTCATGTGTAGAAAGGAATAATATTGGAACTGTTGAGAAAGATAGTTTCCAACAATGAACAACCTCAAGCAGAGGGTGACCATGGAAAGACTGCAGTCGAAAGGTTGTTGACGGGACCGTGAAAATCCCACTAAAGCACTATTGATAAGGTAGAGAACAGAGAGAGGGTGCTAACAACCAAGAACCGGTATAAAGATATTCGTACCTGTGTGGCACAGGGTATGAAGGGATTTGGTAAGAACCCCTTCCGAAATATTTTATTATTGCATGTTATACCTGAAAATTGAAAGGGCAGTTGTATGCCTCAGATACCCAAGTGGGGTATGATTCAGGAAGGAGAACCTGAATAATGGAGGTATGAACCTCTGGTAGTAAAAACTGGTTGTAACCCTCAGAAGAATTCATGAACTGATATGTCATGAACGCATGGACCAACCAAGGAACGATTGGAAACAAAAGTGCTCATAGATAGCACGTTGTATGGAATTACTCCCAGGAAATGCATATTTGCATAAAGAACAAACAATGGATTGCTCATTGAGGAAGGAGGACCTTCCAACATTTCTACTCATGAGGTATAGGTGTTAGAGAAAACCAAATTTGGGTGGCCATGAGTGTTGGCACCCTGGTTATTAATGAAGGCATAATGCGTGGGAGCATTCAGGTGAAACTTTTAAGTTTAGTATGTACTAATTTGGGGTCGTGATTGGCCTATAGCAGGAAGCGTGGATTATGTTGCAAGAATGAATGAAATCGAATAAACCATATGAGGGAAGGATTGGTTAAATCCCAACATCCCATGGCCAAGAACCAATCATAAAGTGTGACGAACTCGAAATCAATGCAAGAACGCATTGGGTATGAATGTGGCCATGGATAGTGGCACATTTGTTAAAACCCTTTGAAATGTTGAATTACGTTTGAATATATATATGTGTGTGTGTGTGTGTGTGTGTGTGTGTGTGTGTGTGTGTGTACATGGAAAATCTAACTATTTGTTTGGCTGATTGAGGAATGAATTGTAGGAAGCAGAGGGTCATGGATATGGCAGTAAGGTAAGCCCATAGGAAAGACCGATTGCCTGCTGAGCCAAATTGCAAGGAATGATATTTCCTTCTTGAGAAAGTAGTTTAATCGTTAAGTATGCACAATTCTGAAATTGTTGTGACGATGTGGTAAAGGTGCCATAAAATGTATATGCATGGAAAATCTAACAAGTTGTTTGGCCGATTGAAGTTGAAAGTGCAGGAAGCAAAGGGGTCTTGGATATGACAACATTGTAAGTCCATAAGGAAGGCCAATTGCCTGCTGAGCCAAACCATTATGGGAAGGAGAGTCCCATAATTATGAATTTGGTTCCTGTGCGGAACAAATATGAAAACAAATCATGAGATTGGAAAATCTGTGGGTGACAGACTTGCAATAAAATTCTGAAAGTTAGAATTTATGATGATGTCTCACGAAATCTTGTGTACCTATGATACAAGTGAGAAGAAAAGATTCGTCCTGAGAAGAACAAATGAATGATGTCAAAGCTAAAGATGATGAATGTGGCTACTGTTGAGCCATGAAAACCCCATGATAAACCATGATCGCCTGAAAATTATTGTGTTGAGGTAACACAAGCCAGAGGGACGCCTCGACAGAGCAAGTTTGAGGGATGCCTTGACTGTAAGGCTCAATAGGATCTCTAAACTTCCTGTGCGAGAAATCCTCGGCATGACAAGATGGATCGTCCGAGGAACTGTATAACAGTGAAGGGGATGCCTGAGCCTGGGCCAAAGGTAGAGTGACCACAAGGAAGAGGAGACCTTAATAATTTCTTGTTGAATTGTGAAATTTTTCTTTTGAATTATGAGCAACAATAAGATGTTTTTGCACAAAATTGTGATTAATGTGTTTGTTGACCAAGAATTATGGAAGGCAGATGATGAAGACTGAGATCCCGAAAGAGGAACTGACCAAAGACGAAGGTCAAGACTTCTGAAGTGGTCGAACAAGAAAGGCATGACATGTGCTTTGAGAAAGAACACCGAGGACGATGTTCCTTTAAGGTGGAGAGAATTGTAACACCCTGTTTCCCCCAAATTTGTAATTAATCCTAATATAGGAATTACCATGCTAAGGCATGATGAAAATGTGAATGTATGATGAGGATGGACCTTATGAAAAGGTCGATAAATGTAAATAAAACTATGAATATATATATTGCAGGACTGCTGAGAGGGGAAATATTGAAAAAGAGACCACGATGGCTGAAGAAAGGTGGTGGAAGGCACCTGGGAAGGTGGAATTAACTTCCACCGAAAATCAATACCGTATTTGGACTTCACTGGCCCGGAGAACCAAGAGCGGCTCGCTGGCCCAAATTAAATGTCTCACAGGATGGTAGGTAAATGGCTTCTCAAGAATTAATGAGGGATGGGGAGGTGAACCGCCCATCCGTAGGAGCTCAGACCTGACCAGTGCGTGGAAAATTGCGCCACACGCAACCTCACAAGAGGAAAAAGGCGTGAGGGAGAGACGGTATGGGCAGACACGAGGGAAGGAATAAAACTCTGGAAAAATGCAGAGTGAGTGATAGCAGAGAAGGGGGAGAGTAACCCTTGTTCTCGGTCACTGGCGAACCGAGACGCAGTCTCGCAGCATCGTGGTCTCAGCTCGGGGCTAGCTAGTGGTAAATCCGTTAGGAGTCGCTGAGCCTACGGTTGGGTGGAAACGATCACCCCTCTCAGTAGTTGCATCACCTCTAGTGTTATTTCTGATAAGTGTTATTTGAAGTTAATGCCATAATCACATGTTCAGTTCTATGCGCTTGTAAATAGTTCTGAATATAAGTGTTTACCTAATGTTCGATTTGATAGAATGGATGCATGTGTATGCTTACATGCCATAGTTTTTTTCTGCACAAATGATTAAGTCTGGGATATGAGTTCGCTCCACCGAGAATCTTCTTATTTGCTTAGTTTCTCGTAATATTCTGGGAAGGCCCCTTTGAGAGTACTCTTTTTCGAGAATTACCCCATAAACCTTGTAACCGTAATGAACCTTACCAGAGACATGATTAAGATCAGGGATAATTGGCTGAGAACCGCCTGAGGGTTCATGCAATCTGGGTCTGGAACCCTTACGCAAGAAAGAGTAGCTTTCTAAGGTCTTGGGGTCATGGGAGCCTGAAGCTCTGAGAGTTTGAACTTCGTGATTCAAGCTCAGAAGGGATAGCGAGTTCAAATGTAGAAAGAAAATACCCTATCGCTTGGTAAATGAACGGTCGGAATCCTTTCGAGAATACCCCAAGCTTGTCAACACCGACGAATCTAGAGAAGGAGCATAGGCGTTAACACCTCGCCCTTTCAGCCTTTGTAAATAGCGATGGGATCCTGGACCGTAGATCCCAGGGACCCATCAGAGCTCTATAAGTCATCGATCTTAACCTTTACTTAGGCGAGAGAGTGAACTCGACTACGTCCCAAAAGTCCCGAAAACATCGAGACCGTCCATGTTGGAGGACAAGTGGCAGAGATCTGACCATTTCGCGTTTCGGGGATTCATGAGTTGGAGGTGGAAGACCAGGCTCTTGGAGTCACGAAGTCCCGAGTTGCGAGATCGCGATGTGATATAGGTCGTTGATCAAAGAGGAAGGATAGCCATTGGATCCAGAGAACGGGAGGACCGTTGGATCAGGAACCCCATCGCTTATTGTGCGTTCGGGAGTTCGGAGGTTGAAAGGAGTCGTTTACGACTGCACGAGTAGCGAAGTGCCAAGAGCTGAGCACGAGAGAACACATGGCAGAAATTCAAGGTGGGGCCCGCATGATTACGGGTGGACATGCGTCGCCTGGAGAAGGGAGTTAATGCTCCGTTGACTTCTCGTGTCTTGGGAATTCGCGGGATAAGAGCATGAGAGCTCAACCCTTGGACTTGCGAAGTCGCGAGTAGCGAGAACACGAGAGGGAAAATAAATATCGCTTCTCGAGGTTTCGTGAAGGGAAGGTGCCAAGATTCGATGCTACAACTCACGAAGTGGCAAGTTGCGAGCAGTGTGAAAGGAAGGTCAACCTTCGCCGACTTTCAAGTCTCGAAGGATCGCATAAGGAAGGAACAAGAGTTCAACTGTTGAACTCACGAAGCGACGAATAGCGAAAGGAGCTAGCGTTTAGCCTAGCCGGTGGTCACGCGTGGAGAGCATTAATGAGGAGGGGCCATACCATATCGAAATCTCAGGTATCGACGATTGGTGAAGAAAATTTGAGGGTCTTCGACTCACGACTCGCGAGGTCGTGAGTTGTGAGAGGTGCTTGCATTTAGGTTCATATATAGTCCTATCGAGATAGGGACTAAAGAAAGGGAGCTAGTGCTTTGTTGTTAAGTGGCGGGTAGATCTGGATGACCAGAATCTGCGCGCCCAGATCTACGGCCAGGGTTTCATTCCGGAGCCCCCTCGCCATTCTACCTTTAGATTGGACTCACTGGTATCACTGAGTCGCAAAACACGAAAAGGCAACTGGTTTGTTTAGCCTGTGGTCCTAACCCACGATCATAGGGAGGTGAACAGGGAAGAACTAGCCTGCGCTAGGACCCGTAGGACTTCGGGGATTCTGTCCCTTGAGGAAAAATGAAAATTTTATTATGCCATAGTGGGTGTGTGACATTAACTAGGTGTAGTCTTTATCAATGTTTAAAATCGAGATCTCAGAGGGTCCTGAGCTCACATCGATAGTCGGTGTTTTGAGTACTGATTTTCCCAGGAAGGTAGGGAGAGGTGTGGGAGATAAGACTTCGTTATAGGACAGAATTAAAGAATCCAGAACTGCACCGAGTGAGTTGTCACCAAGTTCAAACTCACTTAGTCTCGGGATGAAAAATTCCTCCCACTGTTCAGTTGACTTTGTACTAGGATTCTTAGTCTCCAAGGGAAGAGTTGTTGTGAGAAAAGCATGGAAGGGCTCTCGCACAACCAGAGGACAATCAAAAAATTTGGGTGTGATAGATGCAAGCAAGGGAGAGGTTTGTTTCCTTCCATGCCTGTAGGTAGAAAGAAGGATAGCAGGTGACTGAGGTAAATCAGATTTAGGCAATGGGTTGGTAGATGTCTCGCCAAGTGAGTCGGAAGCCTTAAAGGGGGGAAAAGTACCAGTGTGAATAGATGACGAGGGTATAACGGAGTCAAGAAAGGGGTGGTTTGATGTCTCGCCAAGTGAGCAAGGAGTCTTAAGTGAAGGAAAAGTACTAGTGTGATCCCTAGGATTGTCTCCCTGAGGTATAGTAGTAGTGCCCGAAGTCAAGATAGTGGGGTTGTCCAAAAGTTCTTTTTCCCAGGAAGATAACGAGAAAAATAGAGATGGACAAATGATTTTGAGCTTAACAGTGATGGAGTCCAAGCCTGTTGTGTTGCTATCCTCGATAAAATATGGAAAAGTTGTGAGTTCACATCCCGGGAGTCCAATTTGGTGGAGAGTTCAAGCATGGTTTCCTTTGACTGTTCATCATCTAGAATACCATTGCAGAAATTTCTCAGATGTCCTGTTTGTCTACAGAGAGTGCATCTAAATGGAATGTCGAGGTAGTCGATCTTCTGGCGCGTAAGATGACCTCTCCAATCTATGTCAAGTGTTTCGAGCAGGCCCTCGTGAATGTCTAACTCCACTAGTATCCTCACCATTTTCTTGTCTGGTCTAGCAAGAGACTTAGAATCCACACTGATGAAGCAACCAAGTGAGTTCCCAATGGCCTCAAGGGATTTTTCATTCCAAAGGTAAAGTTGTAGGCCAGGTAGGAGGACCCACAGGTGTCGTAAACAAAAGTAGTCTCGTGAAGGGAAAAAACTCACACGGCATCGCTTCAACATAAGGCTACCAACATCTAGTGTCCATAGGTGCTCTAGGATGATAGTGGAGTCCTCAAGAGACTTGAACTGGAAGCAGATCCATCCACACGCAAGGTGTGTGAAATCTGGGACATAACCCAACAAAGGCCTCCAAGTTTTTTTCCACCCACCCTTCCAAGTCTGTGGTACAGAGATGCCTATAGGAGAGCCTACCCACGAGGTTGCACAGTGCCATGGAAACTGAATCTTCTAGACCGATATTAGCTCCAAGAACCAATTTATTTTTTGTTTTCTTTGAGCCCCACGGTCATAGTGTTGTTTTCTTGCCCCCAAATGTATGAGCATTGGTCGTGCGTTTAAACCCAAAATTTCTAGTAGGTCCATGAGTGGCCGAGTAAATTTTCTCCCCTCACAGACTAGGAGACGGGTTTGTCTGGAGGAGTCCAGTACGTAAAATAGGGAGAGGAGCCCTGGTAGTAGTGGTCAAGCCAAAATGAGAGTGATTCCAGATGGTAGGTAGTTCAGGCTGTGCTTCTGTCGAGGGATAGCTTCGGTCTGCCTGGAGGATAACAACGTTAGAAGTAGGGTATGTGGTGGTAATGAGTCAAGGAGTGGGGATGTAGGGGGATGTGTTAGGAGTGAAGTGATGTGAGATATGAATAGAATAGGAGGTAGCAACCAGTGAAGTAGTGTGGAGGGCAGATAAACTGGAGGTAGAAGAGAAAATTGAAGCTCCAAATGATGGTTACAATAAATTTGCGTATCTGGTGAGCTCGTCTGTCGAGGTGAAGAGACCCGCACTATTCCAGAGGGCCTCATCAGCAGCACCCATGAGTGCGATGACTCCAACCTCCATTAGTGTGTGTCTCATGGAGGATGGAGGATTTTCCAGCAATGATGCACTTAGGAAAAACCCAGTGTTTTACACCAAGTTGGAGTGGATGCAGAAGAGGAGGACAATGTGTTTTTCCTTAGAAGTTTCGAGAAGTGGGTAGCAATTAATCCGTTGTTAGGACTGTGTAGAGATGTCTGGGAAGGAGGGCCACACATAAGAGGTTTTAGATAGGTCTCCCACTAAAGTTAGGTGGGGGTGGGGGTCCACAAACCCAACAAGACTGTAAATGAGTCAGTAGTGGGGTAGGCATCTTGTGCACCATGTGGTTGGGCCCGCTCTTCTTTTGTTGTGTCCTACGTCTGGAGTTGAGGTAGGAAGCTATGATATCATTCTTTCGTGGGCATAGTGGGTTTGTTGTTTTTCGTCAACATGCATTGTATTATTGCTTTGATAAGAATCATCTCATGGACCATTGTTTGAATAGAGTAATAATTTAATTGCCTCTCAAATTTTATGCTATGTTTTTTGTTTTGTGGAATTGATTCTGATAACTTTTTTGGTTATGAGTTCTCTACTTGTTTTAAGGGCATCTTCATATCATATTATAGAGATGGTGCTTTCCTTTTACCGATAATTTAAAGACACCTTCATCAATGATACTCCATATACTATGTTCAACAAATAGACTTAGGCTTATAAAATTAATGAGAAAACTCATTTTTATCAAGTCCATTCATATTATCAAGCCTCCTAAAAATTAGTACACTGCTTGTTCAACAAAAAAAAAACCAAAATATTTGCTAATAACATAGTTGTATAGGTATAACTTAAGTGATAAATAAGAATAAATGTAGATGCATCTTAACCTTGAATAAGGAAGTCTTTTGAATACTTGTTTGGTAGGCATGATCCAACAACATTCATTGTCCCCTAGGATGTGAATGTTTCAAACGCAATAAATTTTAAGCCTTTGCACCGCCTTGAAATTATAAATACTTGTTATACAATTTATAAGCATATCCCAACTCTTTTGCACTACTACTTCTCTCTACAAGACACAAGTTGGAGGTACTTTTTGTGAGCTCCTTTTCAATGGAGACTTTTTGTTGAATACATAATGTACAAAATCAATTTCTTGTACATGCCCCACATTCTACTCCGCCACTCCTTAGAATTCAATTAAGCCACTAACAATAAATATAAATGAATATAAAAAATACAATGAATAACAAACAATTCAATTCAACATGTTTATGTTTTGAGAGGAGTATTGAACAACTTGATGTTACCTTAGGCACATAAATACATTGACCCTCCTTAGCTTTTGTTACTACAAATCTCTCATACTTTTGTATGAGTACATGCTTAATTGTAGCATGTCCTAGCACCATTACGAGCAACAATTCCATTGAGGGACAAGATTTCAAATTGTCCAATGCACACTCTCTGCTAACTTCACCATCACTACAATCCAGAGATAGTGCATAGCAATGTGGAGCTAGAAATGTATTACCAAACAATCATGTGGAAGCTTGACTTTTTTATTTCTACATGGTCAAGCTCCTAGACGAAATCATGTGCACCATTGCATGTAGATTATTCATTTAAAGCCATTAATATCCTCCCAATTCTTTCATTTACAACCATTGTTCTTGCCTCACCTAATAATCATGGTTTGGTTTTCTATAGAGCATTTATCTTCCAAGGACAAGATCAAATCAAAGATATACATCTTTGGAATGAATATGTATCTTCAAGTGATGTTGCTACTCCATGTAGCCCTACTCTGCACCTATAGGTGCCCATCCATACAAGTTGTAAATTAATTAGTAACCTCATACCTTCCCTTCTCTTCATGAACAATTAATTACTAACAAGTAAATAGATACAGACATAACAACACACATAAATCACACCTATTTAACACTTAACCTCAAACATAGACAAACGAGGAATGAACACACAACAATGGACAAGAACAACCAAATACACATCGTTTCCTTGAAGTGCAGAATGGGGTCTGCAAGGGTGTTCAACAAAGGACATCATAGTCTAGCACTAACATATTCAAACGCTGAAATAGGCAATTCTCACTTGAGATGCATTGTTGAAGACTTAAAGTATGGCGTGGGTTCAACTATCATGGGAGTTGCAAGCTCCAGACGCTCATTAACCATCTTAATCCCTTAACTAATTAATGAACATGATTCATAATAGAAAATGGCATGTATTCATAGAAGAACACATCATCACCATAAAGAAGAAATATCAATAAAATGTGAAAGGGGGGTACCATTCCATTAATCCTTAGCCATTTCCAAGCCATTCGTACAATTCACTCATTGGAATGGATGACCGCAACATAGCCTCATCAACAAATAATATCAAACAATAATGTCCATCAAAATATGAACAACCAGTGCCAAAAACCAAACAACGGATGAATCAAACAAAAACAAGTTGAAACCTTTACATGTATAGAGTCATGCACTTAGGTGAGAGGATTCGTTCAAAATCCAAATTGTTATCTTACAAATCAATGCTATCAATACTCTCTAAGAGTTAACTAGGTCATGTGTCTCCAAGTATCTCTAGATTTATGCCAGTCTACTTCCTCAAAACTTGGGATCACATATTGATACTTTGGTTATTTCTCTCTGTGACCTCTAATGCTCTTTATTCATGCCAACAATCCTAAAAAAGAGTGGCACAAATTGATTAGGTTGTCTGTTGAGCTAGTGTCATTGTGTCCTGAATCAAAACAAAGGGGTCAACAAACCCCAAATTTGATTTGATGTGTTTTCTTGGTTGTGTGTGTCACCCATTTCTTTATCTCTACTAATGGTTTCTAGCTACAACACTATGATGTAAATTCTTTCTTGTGTATGTGTCATGATGTGTTGCATGATTCATTATTCTCTTGGACCTTCTATAATATTGCATTGCATTGGACCTATTAGATATTATTATCAATAATATAAATAATAGTGCATTGCAACTTCTTTGCAGGTGAGACTTGTGTTGTGCTTTTGTGGGTCAACACCCATTATGAGAAGACTAACTTATCTCTTATTTCGACAAGACAAATGAAAAGGCTTGTAAATGCAAGAAATAATTTTGTACTCATGATTGTAAAAGATAAGGATGATGATAAATCCTAAGATTTCAAAGGGTGTGATCCTAAACATAAAGATGAATTAGTTAAGATTATTTATAAATATGATGAAGTGTTTCAAGAACCCCAAGGATTACCTCTAAGGAGAGAGATACAACATGAGATCCAATTGCAACAAGATGGACCTCTTCCTAACATTGGCATGTACATGTTATCAGTTATTGAGAATAAATAAATAAAGAAGCAAGTTCAAAAGTTTCTAGAGAAAGGAGTCATCCAACCAACTACTTCTCCATGTGAGTCGCTCATTGTGTTAGTACCAAAGAAAGATGGTACATCGAGAATGTGTGTGGAATTCGGGTATTGAAAAATAGTACGGTGAAAAACCATTACCCTCTTCCTCGTATTGATGATTTGTTGGATCAACTGAAAAATGCAACTTGTTTCACTAAGTTAGACTTAAGAAGTGGTTATCATCAAATAAGGATATTTGAAGGTGATATTTGGAAAATTGCTTTTAAAACAAAACAAGGTCTATTTGAATGTCTAGTTATGCCTTTTGGGCTTTGTAATGCTCCCACCACTTTCATGTTGGTTAATGATGTATTCAAGCCATTTATAGATGATTTTGTAAGAGTATACTTAGATGATATACTGACTTTTGGTGAAAGTTGGGAAGATCATGTAAAGCATGTTAGGAAAGTCTTAGATGTTTTGAAAAATGAGAAATTGTACCTAAAGATGTTAACGTGTGAATCTGGGAAAACATATTTAGTTTATTTGGGCTATATTGTAGGGGGGTGGCGGTGAATTTAAAATTCATCCCTCTAAATTTGAAGTTGTTATGAAGTGGTGTAAGCATAACAATGTAACATAATTTTGGAGCTTCCTAGGGGCAATCCAGTATTGGAGGAAGTTCATTGCTAATTTCTCATTCATTGCATCTCCTTTACATGCTTTGACAAGTACTAAGTAGGTCTTTTAGTGGGGAGGTAAACAACATAAAGCCTTCAATATTTTGAAAGAGAAGATTAGTACAGCCCCAATTCTTGTGTTGCTAGATTTACAATAGCCATTCGAGATTTAAACAAATGCAAGTGATTATTCCACATGAGAAGTGTTAATACAAAGGAGGAAACTAGTTTGTTACCATTATGAGACCTTCCCTATTGCATTAAGAAATTATCCTACTTATGACAAAGAATTGTATACTTTGGTTCAAAGTGTAAATAAATGGAAATAGTATCTAATGGACAAAGAGACAATCATCCATATGGATCATCGACCTTTGCAATATCTCCCATCACAATCCAGTTACAATAGTCACGTTATTTTCGATAGATGGGATTCTTGCAACAATTATATTTGGTCATCATGTATAAGAAAGGTATACAAAACAAAGTTGTTGATATGTTTTCAGGAACTTCTATTAATGCATCCATTGTTTTACAACATAGTTCTTTAGCTCATGAAAGTTACATTGAACAATGTGCTAGAGATGTATAATTTAAGTATGTTTTACAGATATGAAACATTAACCCATGGTACTACAATGGAAGAATTAGATTATCATGTACATGACACGTTGTTATATCATCTTGGTAAATTGTGTATTTCACGAGATGAAAGAGTTCATGTAATCAGATAAGCACATACTTCTCTTATTTCTGGTCATTTTGGTGTAGGAAAAACAATAGCTCAATTTCAACACCATTGTTATTGGCCTCAGATGTATGAAATTGTGTCCAAATATGTAAGAGGATGTCTCATGTGTGCCACTAGCAAACCATGTAATAGAAAATTGGATTTGTACATGCCACTACTTGTAACTTCTCATCCATGGGAAAGTGTGTCTGTGGATTTTGTAGGGGGTCTTCCTATGTTTAGGAAAGGTCATGATTATTTATATGTTGTTATGGATAGATTTAACAAAATGTGTGCCTAAGTTCCTTGTAAGAAATAGGTGACAGGAGAGAAGACTACACATTTGTTCTTCCAGTATGTTTGGGTTCATTTTGGTTTGCCCACATCCATTGTATCTTAATCAAGACTCCCACTTTCTTGGGGAATTTTGGTCAACTTTGTGGGGATTAATGGACTCTAAGATTTAGAAGAGCACTACTTTTCATCCACAGACCGATGGAAAAATGGAAGTGTTCAACAGGAGAGTGATACATTTACTCCAAGGATATTGTAGCAAGCATCCTAAGCTTTAGGATGAACAGTGGCATTATGCACAACATACCTATAATTGTGCCATACATTCTTCTAAATAAAGGTCTCCTTTTGAAACATGTTTCAAATATTTGCCTAAGTCTCCTTTGGACTTTAATATTGGGTGAGATTCAGTAGCAGATGGACAAAATGATGCAGACAAAGCCAAGAATTTTATCCAAAAGACCCAATTAATTCATCAAGTTGTACATGAATAGTTGGAAAAGAACCAAGCCAAGTATAAGGCTAGGCATGACAAGCATTGGGTTTGTTGTTACTAGAGATTTCTCTTGGCTTTTTTACCTGAGTTTTAATGAGCCTTTCAATAACTAAAGATCAGAAACAAAGAGTCGTGACTTAATCTACTAAATCCTTAAAAAAATCTTAGTGAATGAAGGAAAGATCAAGGATAAACAAAATTAAAATAGGTAAACAACATTCAAACACAGGTCTTGGTTTTCTCACAGCGAAACAGAGGAAATACTATGTTCAAATACATATACTTTAAAGTTTGTCCCAACAAAGGTAGTACTGAATTGCAACAATCACAACTCAAACGAATCTATGAAAAGAAGAAAGATTAATGAAAACATAAGAAACAAATTACAGAAAAAGACATAATTTAACAAAACAAAATCTCAGAATCTCCTTCTAAGAATATTTACATTAAAAAGACTCATATTACATTCAATCCCAAAAAGACCTTTAGGTTCCTAACCCCCCTCTTTTTCAAGCTCTCATCCTCTTTTTATAATCTTATTGAGTTTGTTTCTCCTCCTTGAGCTTAGCCTTCAAATCTTCCAGATCCAAATCTTTAGGCTCCAAATCCTGTAATATCTTCCCAGTGGTCTTTTGACAGTAATCAGGTAACATGATTCTGAAAAAATTTAAAGAATTAATTTTATATCCAGTCCATGTTTGCACAAAACCACTTCTTGATCTTGTAGTGCGTGAGAGCTATCTGTTGAGTCTTTTAACCTTGCAGACAAGTGAAATTTTGAAACTGTAATCTGGAATCTTATGCAATGTGACTCTTTTTCATCGTTTGTACATGGTAACTATTTTCCATGAATTAGAGCAACTACAATTTGTCACTAGCATATTTACTGTCATTCCGGTTTCCAGGATTTCAAACTTGGTGTTTACCTTCCTTCATTATTGCTCTTACTTTTTGCTACAAGAATCACATTCTTGGAAACTTCTATCTATGCAACCCATATCCACGCGATTTTTTTCATCTGGTACACTAATTCGTGGAAGCTTCCAAAACGGCACGCATCACGATCCAGAGCGTTATTCAAGGAGAGATACTTATTGCAGTTTCTATTGGGTGAGATCTAAATAAATTCAGAGATATTTTTAATGTGATCTGGTGCATTGTTATGCCGAAAGGCTTATACCTATTGGTAATGGGCACGATTAATGATCTTTTAATCTAAAATTTTAATCTGATAGCTAACAATTAAAATTGAAGATGCTGGCATATTCTTAGTCGTCCTCCCAAATCAATGAATGTGATTTACTCTTCATAACTTCCTTGTATTTTTGAATGCATCACTTACCATGTTTACTTTTTAACATTTACCTAATCATATTAAAAAATTACTGTAGCACCATATAATTGCTACGTTTGAATTATTAACGGGTACTACTTCAACTTCCTCCTCAACTATACGTATCTCTCACCTGTCCGCGCATTTCATATTCGATGGCTGACATGCAACGTTTCATTTTCGAGCTTTTCATTTCATTAGCATGAGCCGATACCTTTTCTCAGCCGCGAGTTAAGGGCTGTGCTAGTTTACACATCAAACCGATGATATATCCTTGTATATTTTCCGACTAGTGTGATTGTAGTGGTTTGGTGGTAACTTTGTAAACATACTCAGTTCCACGTGTTCATGTTTTCCCAAAATCTAACGGTATGACAGCTCCTTCAAATCTACAAATTAGTGCAACCCATTCTCATAGAGATCGTGGCATCTTGCTTTGCCTACTCATTACATGGAAATCAATCTGAGCTTCTTTAACGAACATACGAGAAGAACAAGACTCTTGGCGATGTTTCCACTTAAAACGAAAAATCCACCATATGAGAATCAATAAATAAATTTATATGGATGAGTAAAATTTTCATAATGAATAAAAGAAGAAACATAAGCTTAAGAGACCCAAACGAATTTCAATATTTATCATTGTCCATTAGGTTTTATGACGAATGACACTTTCTTTTGTCAAAATAATTGGTGAATGATATTTTAAAGTAGTAGTTGGGTTTATTTACAATGTGGTAACTTTTCTTGCACCTTATGTCTTATATGCTTTTGGAATGTATATATTATTTCTTTGAAAATTTATGCATAGTTTTAGAAGAAATAAAATATACATGATTCAATAAACCATTTTTTTTTTTAAGGATAATCATATAAAATTTAAAAAAAAAAATTATGTGTTTTGTTTTTTCTTATGTATTTTTCAGCTTTTATTAATTTGATTTTTAATTATTTTTTCCAACTCTAATACATTCATTTTCTTATTAATTTAAGAAAAATAATATAATCTATATAATCAATGTTGAACAACCGAAATTTGAATGATATAAATAAGTTGAACCACCCAATATTCATGTCATGAAATATAGTCAAAGAATCGATAAAAAGTGTGCAAAACCAAACATCAAAGAAAACCCTTAAGAACCCTATAAACATGAAACTCAAAATCAAATAAATTTTATAAAAAATTATTTAATGTCTTAACAAGGTTGATCATAACTTCTAAGTTGGTGATCTAGTTTGGCTATATATTATCATGGAACACCTTAAAGGTGAAGGAAAAAAGCTCAATCCAATCAAGTATGTTCCATTAAAAATTTTGGAAAATCTTGGTGACAATGCTTTCCGGTTAGAGTTACCTCCATATATGCAAGTGTATTCAGTTGTTAATGTTGAAAACTTGAAACTATATGAGCCTCATATGATCATGGATCAAGATGAGAATGTTCAAGTTTCTTCTGTTGATGATTTTGCTCCTAAATATCTCAATGAGTTGTAATAAGATGTTATTCTTGACAGGAGAGTGAGGGTTTCACGAAGAGAAGACGTGGAATATATTTGAGTGGGTATAAAAGGAATGCATCCAAGTAAAACATGATGGATGGAAATTGGAAAAGTGAGGGAGTTGTACCCTCACTTACTTTCTGAATGAAATCCGACTTTTGGTGGTCCAAAAGCTTCTTCGTGGGAAGGATTGATCCAGAAGGATCCCCACAATCGATCCAATTTGACAATCTCAAATTCTAATGAAAATGGTTTCATGTTGAAGAGCTCGTCCAGAGCTTTCCAATGCAATTTGAATAGGATCAAACAAACAGTGTATGCAAAAGTTATGGCTTGTTGAAATTGAATACAAACAGAGAAAAAAGGTATATTTTTTATGTCACTTGTTGACACGTGGAAAGGTCTGGTGTTGACACATGGCAAGGTCTGGCAAGTATCAAGATCTGGTGCTCACACATGGAAAGCTTTGGTGCTGACATGTGACAAGGCGGTGCTAACACGAGGACCAATGACATGTTGACATGTATGTTGGGTCACCAAAATGCCATCTTTTTACCAATCTTTTACTTGACTTTTAATCATTTTCCATTTGTTTGTAACCTTGTACTAAGACCATTTTAATGTTTATATGTGGGATTAGGTTCTATATTTTTCAATGCATTTATTTTAGTATTTTGAGTGAGTTTATGATTAAATATTAGAAAAATAACATGTTTTCACTTATCCTTGAAGGTTGGATGAGTTTGGTGATGTTTAGAGGTATATTTGGAGATTTTAACAATGCCAAAGTTTACCATTTCGCCCCAAATTTGAATTTTCTCTTCAACCTTTGAAGATTTGATGAAGATTTGGGAGGATCACTCAAGTATCTTGGATGGTGAAGAATCATGAAAGATTTGTTATCGAATATTTTAGAGAGATTTGTGGAAAGATTTTTAGAGATATTACTTGTTAATTATTAGCAAATTGTTGTAACCACATGTGAGATATATGCATATGAATTTATTATTGGTTATCTTAGTTTTTTTTATAAATAAGAGTGCTCTTTCCATTCCAAAAGAAAGACTCTTGGAGCATATGTCCATATTGTGATGGAATAGAATAAAATTCTTGGTATTTCTCTTCACATACTTTATCATTATTTAGTTCTATTAATAGTATGTCTTGATTTAGTTTACAATGTTGTAGATTAGTTTGCTACCTTGTTCTTGGGAGAATTGAGCTCACTCCAAATAGATCATGGTAGTATTTTATTTCATATGTTTTCAATTAATTTTGTAATTTGATTTCATGAACAGTGTATTTTCTTTATGCAAGTATCTTTCTTTTTATCAAATCTTTCTTACAATAGGAGTTATGATTCATGGAAAGAAAAAGTCTCGTGTATATCGAAAGATAACTTGGTGATAACATGGTCTTAGTAAGCATGGTGGTGTTCAAATACATGGTCATTGCTAAGATTGAATTAGTTTGCTTTCAATTGATGAAGTGTGGTGTGTTTCATTTATGTATTTGATTTCATTTATCTTCATTCATTGAATTACGTTCTATAAACCAAAACAAAGCATTATTCTAGAAAGGTTCAGATTTTAATAATTGAACACATAACTACAACCTGATCTACAACAATTGTGGTTAAAGTGAGACGTAATTTAGTGATGGATTTTTCTTTGTTTCTTTTTGTTTCAAAGCTATTGATTTCCATATTTAAATTCATGAGTATATTAAGTAAATCATATTGCAAATAATCTAATTCTGCACATACACTGTTTGCATTTCTCAAGTTTATGAACTCTCTGATTGATAATTAAATTTAAAAGGATTTAGACATATAAATCGCCTGACATTTTTGGCATCGTTGTTGGGGAAATGCTAAAGGAAATGGGTAATTTATAATTCTAGTTTCATGCATTTCACATAGTTTAGAAAGCATTTTTCATTCAAAGAGAGAGAGAGAGAGAGAGAGAGAGAGAGAGAGAGAGAGAGAGAGACGTAAAGACAACGTTACTATAAATTTTTACGGTATAATAGTCTGACGCATTCAATATAAGTAGTTATGTAGTGAGTCTCTCTTTCACCAAATTTAAATCATGATAAATAGAATGCATGAATAGATTTAGATAGATTTATTGGTAAATTATTTCAATAATTTATATTTATGGTGTAGTAAGAACCACTCCATCCACTAACTCATTGGAAGGAATATCTACAAGCGAAGGCATCCATATGAAGGAGAAAGAACAAGTAGAGGTCGAGGAAGCACAACACTCACTAAAGGACAATCAAATACTTCAACGTAAGCCATCAAGTTATGATATTAATCCTTCCTTGATAGTTGAGTACATGCTCTCTCAAAGGGACATGTTTATAATGTCCAGGTCTAACACAGTTTGGAGAAGGTGATTAGCTTACCCACTACAAAGAAGTGAGCTTAGAGTCCTGTAATCTCTATTTTGATTTGACAAATTTTTTTTTTTTTGTATGTCTGGAGGAATCAGCAACTAGTTGGGCACGTGGCCGTGTTATCCAACTGCTACCACTATAACCTCCAGGTGTGCCCACGCGGCCCCATACGCGGCACACATTGTAAGTCGGGGGGAATTGAACTCAAAACCTCATGGAACTTCATTTTCACGGCACTTGCCAATTGAGCTGCCCCCCGGGAGCATTTTGATTTGACAAATTGCTACAAATCTGTTGAGTTATTTTAATTTTTCTCAAGGCCATATATAAAGTTATAAGAGATGGGTATCAGACAATTTTTTGGGGGTGGACTCATAACATCATTATGAACACACTCACCAAAACTCTCACACGTCGACATCATGGTTTAGGAGAAAATGTTCAATTTCAAAATTTTGTAGTAAATTGACTTCGAAAACCTCTTCAAAATAGAGTTGGAACAGACAATATTTGAGAGAATAATGAGGGAATTTTTAAACCCTATCCATATGGGATATATCCCTTTGAATCTAGTTTCCAACCCAATTTGAATCACTTTATTTAAGTATCAGACAAAAAATTTACACCAAAATTACTAATTGTTGGTCATAAACTCTATGTCATGGAAAATCTACATCTTGATTGTTCACAAACACATCTAGAATAGAAAATCACCACATCTTCAAAACCTGTTTATAAAGGGTAAATGTCTTCAAGTCTATTTTAATACTCAATTTGAACCACTTAATTTGGACATCGCATGAAAAAATTGTTCACAAATTAGTGATTGCCTATCCTAAAACAACTTAACAAAAATTATGCCTTCTAGGTATGTTCATCAGTAGTTTTGGGATATCAAATCACATTCATATTAAAACTTATTTATGATGAATATAGATAAATAAATACACTTTAATCTCCAAGTGTAATCACGTTGATCCGAAAACAAATTAGAAATCTAGGTTCAAAATACTAATTGTTGATCTAGGCATAAATTCATAAACAACTCCAGCAAGCAAGTTGTTCCTCAGTATGTTTCATACATCAATTCAAATCACTTTAAAAACATATTTATAATGTAGATATATCTATGAATCTACTTCAATTTGGATTTAGAATCACTCAAATTAGACATGAAATGAAGATTTTATCAATGAAATACCGCCGGGAGGTCTAGGCTGGCCATCACTTATCAACAGGTAAACAAATGCATTTTTCTTCATTTATATTCTTTGGATTTGTTTTATATGCATTGTTTGTCATTTTTTTTCATATCTCATGGGTGAAGAGAGACCACAAACCTCTCGTCTTCCATGATCTCATGTTTATTGCTAACAAATGCTTAATTTTTGCAAGTCTCGGGATGATCCAAGGAGTCAAATCTATGGATGAGTGGTTTTCAAAAAACAAATTTTGAAGAATCATAAACAAGGGTGACATCCAGGCCAAGCAAGTGATGTTGAACAAGCCATGTTCAAAGCATAAGTTCCTTGGAGCTTGCTACAAATGTTCCAGTTGCTAACCAACAACACCAACAATATCAAATTTTTTAAGATGGATCAAGATAAAGATGAAGGCTAATGAAGATGAACATCGGTACCAAAGAGAATTCAATTCCATACCATGGCATGCTACATTCATCATGCCATTACTACCAAAATAAGCCTCCTAGAAGCCTATTGTTCATTATGTCATGGTATGCCCATATATTTCCTTCTTCCTAGCTTAAACATACATATTGAAGTCAATAAAACTTTCTTGTTTATGTGGTCCACCTTCAAAGTCCAATATTTTTCATATGACTACCACATTATGACTTCAGCCTATATTTCATTCATGAGTTTCCATGCTTTCCTGCTATATCCACCCCTAATCCATGAATAAAGTCACTCAACTCACTTACATATTGGGTCACCCCATTGCTTTCCCCTTTTCTAAATAAATTTGATGGTGAAAACCTATTTCAAGCGCCATCAAACCTTGGAATTCTTGAAAACCAGCTTGTTGGCGAGCATTCCTAAGGAAAAAAAAATTATTGTGAAATCCCTTTTGGGTGCAGCCAGATGAATTTTGTTTGAAAACCAACTTGCTAGCAAACAAGATTTGCAAGTAATGAAAGAGAAACCAAAAATTCCATCGAAGTTCTACTGCTCCTTGTGTCATAAATTTCTAAACTTGATACCCCATCATAAGACTATTCCAAATCCCAGTCTATCAACCATTATGTTACAAGTTCCAAGTTTGCAGATCTCAAGATCCAAGTTCCATATGATTTAGGTTCTACAACTCAGTTCAGATCACCAATATGGACCAGTCAGTGTTCCTTCTCTTCAGGAAGTCATATGCTCATTATAGATCTCATGGACTCTTCACGAAGTCATATGCTCATTATAGATCTCATGGATTTCTTACTATTTTTCTCATGTTCCTATCATACCTTGACTCCCTTGTGAAAATATTTATATACATGTTTCTTCCACACATATTTGTTATTGCTACAAGAAATTTATCACCCTCACTGGTTTGTATATGAGCACAACTCCGAATCCAAATCTGGTGGTTGGAGGATGTTCTACATGACAAATACATGCTTTTTCACCTCTTATATCACAACAAATTCAAATTGAGCACTAAAGGGAAAGTGGTCAAAGTAAAGTCAAAAACAAATTTCAATGGCGACTGGAATTTAGCAATTTTGTAGGTTAGCATACCTTAGCTACTTCAAATCAAATTCAGCCTCATGGCTTTGTGCATAGAGTCCACCTATTGGATGGATTGCAAACTAAACAGGGAGTGTGCTAGCTCAAAGTCAAACCAAAATTCAAACTTAGCAATTTCAAAATAGTCAAACCTGCTCCAAGGACACTTTGCACGTCATTTGCAAGCAGTTGAGGCCAAACAAGAAAAACTAAGGCATGGGTTTTGTGCCCAATATAACCTTTCAAGTAACTACTGGTACAAAATTCTCATAAAATGCACAAGGAGGGTTGTGTGTACATGTTTTGAAATATGCTAATCTTCAAACCTGTAGCATTTTTTTGTCCAACTTCAAGCTAATCTTCAAACCTGTAAAATATTTCCTCTAAGATGTTGTTTGATGTCACTTTCACTTCCATGGAAAATATTGCTCATGATTTATTATTTGAGGGGTTTTTTAAATCAGATTTTTCTATAACATCTACTCAAGTGTCTACATGATCCGAATTTTATGAGCAGAACGAAATGAATACAAATTATTAACAGGTGCTTAACACAAAATAACAGAGATACAGTAAAACTGGCTTTCTATTCAATAACGAAATAAGTTGAAACTGTAAAATGCAGCGGAAACAAGCTTGTTGGAATGGTGGCAACTTATCTCTGAGAAGAGATGTGACAGCAGTGCGCATTCGCAAGAAGAAGGTTACAATGAGGCTCTGAAGGCCTTTTTACAATAAGAAAGAATTCCAAAAATCATAGACATCCAAAAACCTAACCCTAGGAGATGAAGCGCCAATAGTCATGTGGGCCCCGTTTGGGTAAGCTAGTACATCAACTTCCCGGGGTCGTAACTTTTGCATACGATCTCCGTTTTAGGCGTGTGATAGCCCGTTGGAAAGGTATTGTCGAGGATATTCATTCTGGGGGCTCAATGATGCCTTTATCTATAATTGAGGAGCTCGATACCGAAAAACCTTCATTTAGAACTCAAAATGGCCCCGGAAGTAAAAACTGCTAAAAATAGTAAATTGCCAAAAATGTCAGAAAATTGTTTTGAGCCAGTTGGAAAAGGTGGGTGGCCACCGATATCCACCTGGATCAATCCTCCCTCCTTAGGAAGCAATGATCTCCATTGCGTTGAGGTCCCCCATTAGATGAGGAAATTTCTGCTGAATTTGGCCCCGGGTGAGCCACTTGCCTTGGTGCAGGAGCTGCCCTTCTTTGACGACTCGATAAAGCTAGATCCTTTGTTGTCAAGTGCCCTTGATCTGTCTGTCCACAATCTGATCATTGGATGTATGTTGTATGCATTCAGGGTTGAGCTCTGTTGGTGTCAGCTATTCTGCTACTTCTGAGGTGTTCAATAATGGTGGGAAATAAGGGCGAAGGAGATCCATGTTGAACACTGGGTGTAGGCCAAGGAAAGGAGGAATGTTGAGCTCAAAAGCATTATCCCCCACGGCCTTGGTAATAGTGTACGGTCCATAACGGAGTGGGAGAAGCTTCCGATGGGATCCTGTAAGGCGTTCTTTCTGCAAGTGCAACCAAACTTTGTCACCCACCTGAAACTTATGCGGCACCCGATGTTGATCATGGCGTTGTTTGTACTTGTCATTGGACTTTTGTAGGATATCCTGAACCTGTTGGCGGATGTGTTGGATCCGCTCAATGAACCGGGTGGCTTTGTCAGCTTCAGTTGGAGCAGGAGATGAGTCAGTCGAGGTGACCGCAGGGGGAAGTGCAACATCTATGGGACCCAATGGTTGGAATCCCAACCCCACTTGAAAGGGGTTGTGGCCGGTTGAGCTATGCAAGGCTCGGTTGTAGCTATGTTGGACATAGGGAAGACTCTCATCCCATGTGCAACGGTTCTTTGAATTATACATATGAAGGATATGCACAATCATTCGATTTACAACCTCGGTTTGGCCATCTGTCTGGGGGTGGAAGGCCATGGATTTGGTGAGCTTGGTGTCCAGCAGTGACCACAGGCTCGACCAGAATGTGCTGAGAAATCGACTATCCCGATCTGAAACAATGGTTTGTGGGATTCCAAAATGTACTCCATTGTGCAAGCATGCCGCCAATGGAGACATTACATTCTTGGGAAGGAGACAATCATCCACACTGATCATAAGCCACTGCAGTTCATGCAGACACAGGGATTAATTGAAGCAAATATGAAATAAAATGGAATTTGTCACTATTGATGAAACTTTTGGTAGCACAAGATTTGGGTGAAATAAAATAGTTGGAGGATGTTTCGGATTTCCTAGGGATGTTCTGGCACTTTCCATATGACAAAGAGGCTAAACATGATTAATTCAAAATATTAGTTTACTTATTTGTTGCTACCAAAATCACAAATCCTATAATAACTATTTAATTCTTGTAGCAGTTTTGATGTTCCATATGATTGTGCTAGTCCAAATGAAGAACCGCCACTTGGATTTTGTTCCTGAACATTTAGATATGGTTACATATTCCTCAAACAAATCTCATATCAAACAAGGTAAGCATTAGAGCACAGTCAAACTTCAGTCAACGCCATTTTCTTTATATACAGAGCAGAAATTGATTTGTTGATATCTTTCAAACCGTGCATCGGACTACGCTGGAATTTGGAACAAAAATGAATCAAGGTAAGATGAATCAACCACTTTCCATTGTATATTGTGTGAGAAATCAGATGTCATCACCTACAACCATTTTGTATTTTTCTCTAGATTCGTCCATCCATTGGTTGTGATTTTTGGTGAGCAGAAGAATAAAGGTATTACCAACAAACCCACCAACTTGCATGGAACACTAATTTACAGATTGAAAGAAAATGGATGATCAAATCTGCTATTGGAAATCTTGATTTGGTAACACCCTTGTTGGTTTGCATACTAGCACACCCTTAAACAAAAACCTACCACATGGCTTTTATGTGCAGACTTCATAAGAAGGATTGGTACCTACTGAACCATTTTGAAATTCAATAAGGAGGGTGCTAGCTCATGGTCAAAACTCAGAGTTAGTTGCATTCCTATAATAAGCCATTTGAGAGTTACTTCATAAATTTGGTTCAATGATTGATATGTATTGAAATGGTTCAGATTATGAGAAGGGGTTGGTTGATATGCACATTATTGGGTCATCATTTTGAATGAATGCACATGATTGAATTTGCAAGTTTATTCTTTGTTGCGGCAGGGAGAAGAGTAAAAGGAAAGTGTTGCCACATAAGAACCAACACTTGCAAAACTTGTGGTTACCAAACAATAACCAACCTCAAGAAGCTTAGTCGCCACTTAGATACTTTTCAGAGAAAGAAGACCCCATCACACAGTTCGGGAGAATCAGACGCAAGGTTGCATGAGCATGCAACATCTTCAATTGGGGGGAAATGTTGGGTCACCAAAATGTCATCTTTTTACCAACCTTTTCTTTGACTTTTAATCATTTTTCGCTTGTCTGTAACCTTGTACTAAGACCATTTTAATGTTTATATATGGGATTAGGTTTCATATTTTCCAAATTTATTTTAGTATTTTGAGTGAGTTTATGATTAAATATTATAAAAAAACATGTTTTCACTTATCCTTGAAGGTTGGGTGAGTTTGGTGATGTTTACAGGTATATTTGGAAATTCCAATAATGCCAAATTTACTATTTAGCCTCAAATTCGAATTTCCTCTTCAACCCTTGAAGATTTGATAAAGATTTGGGAGGATCACTCAAGTATCTTAGATGGAGAAGAATCATGGAAGATTTGTTATCAAATATTTTAGAAAGATTTGTAGGAAGATTTTTAGAGATATTACTTGCTAATTATTGGCAAATGGTTGTAACCACATGAGAGATATGCGGATCTGGAATTATTATTAGTTATTTTAGTTTTTTGTAAAAATAAGAGTGCTCTCTCCATTCCAAAGGGAGGACTCTTGGAGCATATATCCAAATTATGATGGAATAGAATAAAGTTCTTAGCATTTCTCTTCACATAATTTGTCATTCTTTAGTTCTATTAATACTATGTCTTGATTTAATTTACAATGTTGTAGAGTAGTTTGCTACCTTCTTGTAGAGTAGTAAGCATGGTGGTGTTAAACTACATGGTCATTGCTAAGATTGAATTGATTTGTTTTCGATTGATGAAGTGTGGTGTGTTTCATTTCTGCATTTGGTTTCATTTATCTTCATTCATTTAATTATGTTCTATATACCGAAACATAGCATTATTGTAGAAAGGTTCAAATCTTAAGAATTGAACACTTAAATACAACCTGATTTATAGCACTTGTGGATATAGTAAGACATAATTTAGTGATGGATTTGTCTTTGTTTCTTTTTGTTTCAAAGAAATTGATTTCCATATTTAAATTCATAAGCATACTAGGTAAATCATACTGCAAATAATCTAATTCAGTACATACAATGTTTGTATTTCACAAGTTTACGAACTCCTGGATTGATAATTGAATGTAACAGGATTTAGACATATAAATCACTAGACAACATGGACCAACACGTGTACCATTTTGAGGCTGACATGTGGATCATTCTACAACTGACACATGGACAACCGACACGTGGACAAATAAGAAGATTCTTAAATGGTACGTGGTGGCTAGTTGTTGAGATTTAAAAAGGATTTTTAATTATATTATGCCACCTAACATGGGTATGTGCCTCACATTAAATTATGACCAAGTCGTGGTCAAAGGTGTCATTAACTCAACCCAATACACCGTTTTCATATCTTAACTGCATAATATTTAAAAGTTATGGTATCACTTTGAATTTGGGATATATTGTATCCACGAATACACATGCTCCATTAACCAATGAATACCATAATATGTAGTTCGAAGTCCATGCCAAAGTATGTGCCATAAAAGTATTTTGGATATATTAAATTATGAACAAGTCGAAGTCAAAGGTGCCATTAACTCAACCCAATATGTCGTTTTCATATCTTAACTGCATAATATTTAAAATTTACGGTATCACTTTGAATTTGGGATATATTATATCCATAAATACAAGTGCTCCATTAACCAACCAATACCACAATGTAACATCCTTTTCTTGCGAGCACATGTTATTGACTTATTCTTTGAGGACACTTGCGTGCAAGTGATCCGGTTATAGTACATGGTTATTTGTTCGATTATGAATTTTTATGATGATGTTGATGGGTTGTGATTTATTGTCATTTGATATATATGTATTGACAGATGTTATTGACGAGTTTACATGAGTATGCAGGACATGTGCTAGATTGTGGATGTCGATGGCATCAATGGACCTCCTTGGGCTTCGAATTGAGTCAGGGAGTGGATTGTGTTTTGTTTGAGTATTTCATGTTACACATATGTGTCATATGATTGATTTAGTATGGTTATGTATATGGATCAGTGACAGTGTTTTGTCAATGGATGCAGGTTGACGATGCTTGCTAATCTTAATCACATAATGAGTAAAGGGGCCATGCACATAAACCAGATATTGAGGGAGAGGTGTGGCGGCGTCCCTGTCACATCCTACTAGCACTCTCGTCGTGGCTCAAATTATAGGTTAATGATTACCTAGTTTGAGAGGTCCACGAGGTCGTGAGGGCTGACTGAGACAATCGCTCATGAATATTCTAAGGGGCGTGCAATAAGGTGGAGTCATTATTCCTTAGAAGACCTTAGTCTCTCACAAGGTCGCCTGAATGGAGTGCTAAGTCCAAGGGTTGGAAAACTACCAAAACCAATCGAAGGCGAGTGGCACCCTTGGAGCACGGAGGTGCGTCTTGAAGGGCACATCGCATAAAATAAAACTTGAGTCAATGAATCAAGATGGCCTACAAAACCTTGATAGAATAATTATAAACCTTGAAAATCTTTAGACCTTGTCAAATATGAATAATTAATGAGTAATTTATTAATTATAAATCCCAATAAAATTCTAAGCCTATTCAAAAAAAAAAAATCAGCCTAAGTCTAAGTTTTTGTAAGGAGGCTAAACTAAATTATTAACTAAATTAAAAAGGAATGAGATAAATCAATTTAAGAATTAAGAAAAATGAAATAAATCTAAAGATTTGATTTAATACACGTGTGCAAGAAAATACCAAAATGGAATATTAAAATAAGAAAGGAATAAAGCATGAGAGAATAGGTGTACCCATATAATGGTATCTAGAGCCTAGCTACCACTAGTCTAAATAGAAGAAGACTCTTATTTTTACTCTAACTCGGATTTAGTAAGGAGATGAGCATCTGGGGAATAAAGAGATAACTAGGAGCGATTTAAGGAGCGCATTTGGGAAATGTGAGGGAATTTGACTTTTAATTAAAATAAAATATGTAATTACTTGTGCAACTTGGGGAGAGGGTGACAAGTGTAGGGGGGGAATAATCCTAATTTATTGAATTAAAAAGAAAATTGATTGTGCATGTGGGAAGGTGTCAGTAAGGAAATTCTTATAAATCAAATAGTCTAGATGGGAAGGCGATCACACGGGAAAAAGAGGAAGAAGAGTACCCCTAGCATTAGTTGGGAGGTACTGGTGAAGTATCTGTGATTAGCAAACGGGAGGAAGGAAGGTGCGCCATCTACTAAAGAGCATCTTCGATTCTTCTTCTTCGGTTACGATATTTTTATTTGAGACTTGTAATTGTATTAAGATTTTATTATGTAATAGCTTTTAGAAATTAGTTGAATTTGTGTTCAAATTCTAAAATCGAATTGATAAGTTCCCTCACAGATTTATGGAATCTAGAATGATTAATGGTTGCTATTATA